>OW052222.1:98229330-98323261 GCA_932526605.1 Nephrotoma flavescens | reverse complement strand
TATTTTCATATTTTCATATTTTCATATTTTCATATTTTCATATTTTCATATTTTCATATTTTCATATTTTCATATTTTCATATTTTCATATTTTCATATTTTCATATTTTCATATTTTCATATTTTCATATTTTCATATTTTCATATTTTCATATTTTCATATTTTCATATTTTCATATTTTCATATTTTCATATTTTCATATTTTCATATTTTCATATTTTCATATTTTCATATTTTCATATTTTCATATTTTCATATTTTCATATTTTCATATTTTCATATTTTCATATTTTCATATTTTCATATTTTCATATTTTCATATTTTCATATTTTCATATTTTCATATTTTCATATTTTCATATTTTCATATTTTCATATTTTCATATTTTCATATTTTCATATTTTCATATTTTCATATTTTCATATTTTCATATTTTCATATTTTCATATTTTCATATTTTCATATTTTCATATTTTCATATTTTCATATTTTCATATTTTCATATTTTCATATTTTCATATTTTCATATTTTCATATTTTCATATTTTCATATTTTCATATTTTCATATTTTCATATTTTCATATTTTCATATTTTCATATTTTCATATTTTCATATTTTCATATTTTCATATTTTCATATTTTCATATTTTCATATTTTCATATTTTCATATTTTCATATTTTCATATTTTCATATTTTCATATTTTCATATTTTCATATTTTCATATTTTCATATTTTCATATTTTCATATTTTCATATTTTCATATTTTCATATTTTCATATTTTCATATTTTCATATTTTCATATTTTCATATTTTCATATTTTCATATTTTCATATTTTCATATTTTCATATTTTCATATTTTCATATTTTCATATTTTCATATTTTCATATTTTCATATTTTCATATTTTCATATTTTCATATTTTCATATTTTCATATTTTCATATTTTCATATTTTCATATTTTCATATTTTCATATTTTCATATTTTCATATTTTCATATTTTCATATTTTCATATTTTCATATTTTCATATTTTCATATTTTCATATTTTCATATTTTCATATTTTCATATTTTCATATTTTCATATTTTCATATTTTCATATTTTCATATTTTCATATTTTCATATTTTCATATTTTCATATTTTCATATTTTCATATTTTCATATTTTCATATTTTCATATTTTCATATTTTCATATTTTCATATTTTCATATTTTCATATTTTCATATTTTCATATTTTCATATTTTCATATTTTCATATTTTCATATTTTCATATTTTCATATTTTCATATTTTCATATTTTCATATTTTCATATTTTCATATTTTCATATTTTCATATTTTCATATTTTCATATTTTCATATTTTCATATTTTCATATTTTCATATTTTCATATTTTCATATTTTCATATTTTCATATTTTCATATTTTCATATTTTCATATTTTCATATTTTCATATTTTCATATTTTCATATTTTCATATTTTCATATTTTCATATTTTCATATTTTCATATTTTCATATTTTCATATTTTCATATTTTCATATTTTCATATTTTCATATTTTCATATTTTCATATTTTCATATTTTCATATTTTCATATTTTCATATTTTCATATTTTCATATTTTCATATTTTCATATTTTCATATTTTCATATTTTCATATTTTCATATTTTCATATTTTCATATTTTCATATTTTCATATTTTCATATTTTCATATTTTCATATTTTCATATTTTCATATTTTCATATTTTCATATTTTCATATTTTCATATTTTCATATTTTCATATTTTCATATTTTCATATTTTCATATTTTCATATTTTCATATTTTCATATTTTCATATTTTCATATTTTCATATTTTCATATTTTCATATTTTCATATTTTCATATTTTCATATTTTCATATTTTCATATTTTCATATTTTCATATTTTCATATTTTCATATTTTCATATTTTCATATTTTCATATTTTCATATTTTCATATTTTCATATTTTCATATTTTCATATTTTCATATTTTCATATTTTCATATTTTCATATTTTCATATTTTCATATTTTCATATTTTCATATTTTCATATTTTCATATTTTCATATTTTCATATTTTCATATTTTCATATTTTCATATTTTCATATTTTCATATTTTCATATTTTCATATTTTCATATTTTCATATTTTCATATTTTCATATTTTCATATTTTCATATTTTCATATTTTCATATTTTCATATTTTCATATTTTCATATTTTCATATTTTCATATTTTCATATTTTCATATTTTCATATTTTCATATTTTCATATTTTCATATTTTCATATTTTCATATTTTCATATTTTCATATTTTCATATTTTCATATTTTCATATTTTCATATTTTCATATTTTCATATTTTCATATTTTCATATTTTCATATTTTCATATTTTCATATTTTCATATTTTCATATTTTCATATTTTCATATTTTCATATTTTCATATTTTCATATTTTCATATTTTCATATTTTCATATTTTCATATTTTCATATTTTCATATTTTCATATTTTCATATTTTCATATTTTCATATTTTCATATTTTCATATTTTCATATTTTCATATTTTCATATTTTCATATTTTCATATTTTCATATTTTCATATTTTCATATTTTCATATTTTCATATTTTCATATTTTCATATTTTCATATTTTCATATTTTCATATTTTCATATTTTCATATTTTCATATTTTCATATTTTCATATTTTCATATTTTCATATTTTCATATTTTCATATTTTCATATTTTCATATTTTCATATTTTCATATTTTCATATTTTCATATTTTCATATTTTCATATTTTCATATTTTCATATTTTCATATTTTCATATTTTCATATTTTCATATTTTCATATTTTCATATTTTCATATTTTCATATTTTCATATTTTCATATTTTCATATTTTCATATTTTCATATTTTCATATTTTCATATTTTCATATTTTCATATTTTCATATTTTCATATTTTCATATTTTCATATTTTCATATTTTCATATTTTCATATTTTCATATTTTCATATTTTCATATTTTCATATTTTCATATTTTCATATTTTCATATTTTCATATTTTCATATTTTCATATTTTCATATTTTCATATTTTCATATTTTCATATTTTCATATTTTCATATTTTCATATTTTCATATTTTCATATTTTCATATTTTCATATTTTCATATTTTCATATTTTCATATTTTCATATTTTCATATTTTCATATTTTCATATTTTCATATTTTCATATTTTCATATTTTCATATTTTCATATTTTCATATTTTCATATTTTCATATTTTCATATTTTCATATTTTCATATTTTCATATTTTCATATTTTCATATTTTCATATTTTCATATTTTCATATTTTCATATTTTCATATTTTCATATTTTCATATTTTCATATTTTCATATTTTCATATTTTCATATTTTCATATTTTCATATTTTCATATTTTCATATTTTCATATTTTCATATTTTCATATTTTCATATTTTCATATTTTCATATTTTCATATTTTCATATTTTCATATTTTCATATTTTCATATTTTCATATTTTCATATTTTCATATTTTCATATTTTCATATTTTCCTATTTTCCTATTTTCCTATTTTCCTATTTTCCTATTTTCCTATTTTCCTATTTTCCTATTTTCCTATTTTCCTATTTTCCTATTTTCCTATTTTCCTATTTTCCTATTTTCCTATTTTCCTATTTTCCTATTTTCCTATTTTCCTATTTTCCTATTTTCCTATTTTCCTATTTTCCTATTTTCCTATTTTCATATTTTCATATTTTCATATTTTCATATTTTCATATTTTCATATTTTCATATTTTCATATTTTCATATTTTCATATTTTCATATTTTCATATTTTCATATTTTCATATTTTCATATTTTCATATTTTCATATTTTCATATTTTCATATTTTCATATTTTCATATTTTCATATTTTCATATTTTCATATTTTCATATTTTCATATTTTCATATTTTCATATTTTCATATTTTCATATTTTCATATTTTCATATTTTCATATTTTCATATTTTCATATTTTCATATTTTCATATTTTCATATTTTCATATTTTCATATTTTCATATTTTCATATTTTCATATTTTCATATTTTCATATTTTCATATTTTCATATTTTCATATTTTCATATTTTCATATTTTCATATTTTCATATTTTCATATTTTCATATTTTCATATTTTCATATTTTCATATTTTCATATTTTCATATTTTCATATTTTCATATTTTCATATTTTCATATTTTCATATTTTCATATTTTCATATTTTCATATTTTCATATTTTCATATTTTCATATTTTCATATTTTCATATTTTCATATTTTCATATTTTCATATTTTCATATTTTCATATTTTCATATTTTCATATTTTCATATTTTCATATTTTCATATTTTCATATTTTCATATTTTCATATTTTCATATTTTCATATTTTCATATTTTCATATTTTCATATTTTCATATTTTCATATTTTCATATTTTCATATTTTCATATTTTCATATTTTCATATTTTCATATTTTCATATTTTCATATTTTCATATTTTCATATTTTCATATTTTCATATTTTCATATTTTCATATTTTCATATTTTCATATTTTCATATTTTCATATTTTCATATTTTCATATTTTCATATTTTCATATTTTCATATTTTCATATTTTCATATTTTCATATTTTCATATTTTCATATTTTCATATTTTCATATTTTCATATTTTCATATTTTCATATTTTCATATTTTCATATTTTCATATTTTCATATTTTCATATTTTCATATTTTCATATTTTCATATTTTCATATTTTCATATTTTCATATTTTCATATTTTCATATTTTCATATTTTCATATTTTCATATTTTCATATTTTCATATTTTCATATTTTCATATTTTCATATTTTCATATTTTCATATTTTCATATTTTCATATTTTCATATTTTCATATTTTCATATTTTCATATTTTCATATTTTCATATTTTCATATTTTCATATTTTCATATTTTCATATTTTCATATTTTCATATTTTCATATTTTCATATTTTCATATTTTCATATTTTCATATTTTCATATTTTCATATTTTCATATTTTCATATTTTCATATTTTCATATTTTCATATTTTCATATTTTCATATTTTCATATTTTCATATTTTCATATTTTCATATTTTCATATTTTCATATTTTCATATTTTCATATTTTCATATTTTCATATTTTCATATTTTCATATTTTCATATTTTCATATTTTCATATTTTCATATTTTCATATTTTCATATTTTCATATTTTCATATTTTCATATTTTCATATTTTCATATTTTCATATTTTCATATTTTCATATTTTCATATTTTCATATTTTCATATTTTCATATTTTCATATTTTCATATTTTCATATTTTCATATTTTCATATTTTCATATTTTCATATTTTCATATTTTCATATTTTCATATTTTCATATTTTCATATTTTCATATTTTCATATTTTCATATTTTCATATTTTCATATTTTCATATTTTCATATTTTCATATTTTCATATTTTCATATTTTCATATTTTCATATTTTCATATTTTCATATTTTCATATTTTCATATTTTCATATTTTCATATTTTCATATTTTCATATTTTCATATTTTCATATTTTCATATTTTCATATTTTCATATTTTCATATTTTCATATTTTCATATTTTCATATTTTCATATTTTCATATTTTCATATTTTCATATTTTCATATTTTCATATTTTCATATTTTCATATTTTCATATTTTCATATTTTCATATTTTCATATTTTCATATTTTCATATTTTCATATTTTCATATTTTCATATTTTCATATTTTCATATTTTCATATTTTCATATTTTCATATTTTCATATTTTCATATTTTCATATTTTCATATTTTCATATTTTCATATTTTCATATTTTCATATTTTCATATTTTCATATTTTCATATTTTCATATTTTCATATTTTCATATTTTCATATTTTCATATTTTCATATTTTCATATTTTCATATTTTCATATTTTCATATTTTCATATTTTCATATTTTCATATTTTCATATTTTCATATTTTCATATTTTCATATTTTCATATTTTCATATTTTCATATTTTCATATTTTCATATTTTCATATTTTCATATTTTCATATTTTCATATTTTCATATTTTCATATTTTCATATTTTCATATTTTCATATTTTCATATTTTCATATTTTCATATTTTCATATTTTCATATTTTCATATTTTCATATTTTCATATTTTCATATTTTCATATTTTCATATTTTCATATTTTCATATTTTCATATTTTCATATTTTCATATTTTCATATTTTCATATTTTCATATTTTCATATTTTCATATTTTCATATTTTCATATTTTCATATTTTCATATTTTCATATTTTCATATTTTCATATTTTCATATTTTCATATTTTCATATTTTCATATTTTCATATTTTCATATTTTCATATTTTCATATTTTCATATTTTCATATTTTCATATTTTCATATTTTCATATTTTCATATTTTCATATTTTCATATTTTCATATTTTCATATTTTCATATTTTCATATTTTCATATTTTCATATTTTCATATTTTCATATTTTCATATTTTCATATTTTCATATTTTCATATTTTCATATTTTCATATTTTCATATTTTCATATTTTCATATTTTCATATTTTCATATTTTCATATTTTCATATTTTCATATTTTCATATTTTCATATTTTCATATTTTCATATTTTCATATTTTCATATTTTCATATTTTCATATTTTCATATTTTCATATTTTCATATTTTCATATTTTCATATTTTCATATTTTCATATTTTCATATTTTCATATTTTCATATTTTCATATTTTCATATTTTCATATTTTCATATTTTCATATTTTCATATTTTCATATTTTCATATTTTCATATTTTCATATTTTCATATTTTCATATTTTCATATTTTCATATTTTCATATTTTCATATTTTCATATTTTCATATTTTCATATTTTCATATTTTCATATTTTCATATTTTCATATTTTCATATTTTCATATTTTCATATTTTCATATTTTCATATTTTCATATTTTCATATTTTCATATTTTCATATTTTCATATTTTCATATTTTCATATTTTCATATTTTCATATTTTCATATTTTCATATTTTCATATTTTCATATTTTCATATTTTCATATTTTCATATTTTCATATTTTCATATTTTCATATTTTCATATTTTCATATTTTCATATTTTCATATTTTCATATTTTCATATTTTCATATTTTCATATTTTCATATTTTCATATTTTCATATTTTCATATTTTCATATTTTCATATTTTCATATTTTCATATTTTCATATTTTCATATTTTCATATTTTCATATTTTCATATTTTCATATTTTCATATTTTCATATTTTCATATTTTCATATTTTCATATTTTCATATTTTCATATTTTCATATTTTCATATTTTCATATTTTCATATTTTCATATTTTCATATTTTCATATTTTCATATTTTCATATTTTCATATTTTCATATTTTCATATTTTCATATTTTCATATTTTCATATTTTCATATTTTCATATTTTCATATTTTCATATTTTCATATTTTCATATTTTCATATTTTCATATTTTCATATTTTCATATTTTCATATTTTCATATTTTCATATTTTCATATTTTCATATTTTCATATTTTCATATTTTCATATTTTCATATTTTCATATTTTCATATTTTCATATTTTCATATTTTCATATTTTCATATTTTCATATTTTCATATTTTCATATTTTCATATTTTCATATTTTCATATTTTCATATTTTCATATTTTCATATTTTCATATTTTCATATTTTCATATTTTCATATTTTCATATTTTCATATTTTCATATTTTCATATTTTCATATTTTCATATTTTCATATTTTCATATTTTCATATTTTCATATTTTCATATTTTCATATTTTCATATTTTCATATTTTCATATTTTCATATTTTCATATTTTCATATTTTCATATTTTCATATTTTCATATTTTCATATTTTCATATTTTCATATTTTCATATTTTCATATTTTCATATTTTCATATTTTCATATTTTCATATTTTCATATTTTCATATTTTCATATTTTCATATTTTCATATTTTCATATTTTCATATTTTCATATTTTCATATTTTCATATTTTCATATTTTCATATTTTCATATTTTCATATTTTCATATTTTCATATTTTCATATTTTCATATTTTCATATTTTCATATTTTCATATTTTCATATTTTCATATTTTCATATTTTCATATTTTCATATTTTCATATTTTCATATTTTCATATTTTCATATTTTCATATTTTCATATTTTCATATTTTCATATTTTCATATTTTCATATTTTCATATTTTCATATTTTCATATTTTCATATTTTCATATTTTCATATTTTCATATTTTCATATTTTCATATTTTCATATTTTCATATTTTCATATTTTCATATTTTCATATTTTCATATTTTCATATTTTCATATTTTCATATTTTCATATTTTCATATTTTCATATTTTCATATTTTCATATTTTCATATTTTCATATTTTCATATTTTCATATTTTCATATTTTCATATTTTCATATTTTCATATTTTCATATTTTCATATTTTCATATTTTCATATTTTCATATTTTCATATTTTCATATTTTCATATTTTCATATTTTCATATTTTCATATTTTCATATTTTCATATTTTCATATTTTCATATTTTCATATTTTCATATTTTCATATTTTCATATTTTCATATTTTCATATTTTCATATTTTCATATTTTCATATTTTCATATTTTCATATTTTCATATTTTCATATTTTCATATTTTCATATTTTCATATTTTCATATTTTCATATTTTCATATTTTCATATTTTCATATTTTCATATTTTCATATTTTCATATTTTCATATTTTCATATTTTCATATTTTCATATTTTCATATTTTCATATTTTCATATTTTCATATTTTCATATTTTCATATTTTCATATTTTCATATTTTCATATTTTCATATTTTCATATTTTCATATTTTCATATTTTCATATTTTCATATTTTCATATTTTCATATTTTCATATTTTCATATTTTCATATTTTCATATTTTCATATTTTCATATTTTCATATTTTCATATTTTCATATTTTCATATTTTCATATTTTCATATTTTCATATTTTCATATTTTCATATTTTCATATTTTCATATTTTCATATTTTCATATTTTCATATTTTCATATTTTCATATTTTCATATTTTCATATTTTCATATTTTCATATTTTCATATTTTCATATTTTCATATTTTCATATTTTCATATTTTCATATTTTCATATTTTCATATTTTCATATTTTCATATTTTCATATTTTCATATTTTCATATTTTCATATTTTCATATTTTCATATTTTCATATTTTCATATTTTCATATTTTCATATTTTCATATTTTCATATTTTCATATTTTCATATTTTCATATTTTCATATTTTCATATTTTCATATTTTCATATTTTCATATTTTCATATTTTCATATTTTCATATTTTCATATTTTCATATTTTCATATTTTCATATTTTCATATTTTCATATTTTCATATTTTCATATTTTCATATTTTCATATTTTCATATTTTCATATTTTCATATTTTCATATTTTCATATTTTCATATTTTCATATTTTCATATTTTCATATTTTCATATTTTCATATTTTCATATTTTCATATTTTCATATTTTCATATTTTCATATTTTCATATTTTCATATTTTCATATTTTCATATTTTCATATTTTCATATTTTCATATTTTCATATTTTCATATTTTCATATTTTCATATTTTCATATTTTCATATTTTCATATTTTCATATTTTCATATTTTCATATTTTCATATTTTCATATTTTCATATTTTCATATTTTCATATTTTCATATTTTCATATTTTCATATTTTCATATTTTCATATTTTCATATTTTCATATTTTCATATTTTCATATTTTCATATTTTCATATTTTCATATTTTCATATTTTCATATTTTCATATTTTCATATTTTCATATTTTCATATTTTCATATTTTCATATTTTCATATTTTCATATTTTCATATTTTCATATTTTCATATTTTCATATTTTCATATTTTCATATTTTCATATTTTCATATTTTCATATTTTCATATTTTCATATTTTCATATTTTCATATTTTCATATTTTCATATTTTCATATTTTCATATTTTCATATTTTCATATTTTCATATTTTCATATTTTCATATTTTCATATTTTCATATTTTCATATTTTCATATTTTCATATTTTCATATTTTCATATTTTCATATTTTCATATTTTCATATTTTCATATTTTCATATTTTCATATTTTCATATTTTCATATTTTCATATTTTCATATTTTCATATTTTCATATTTTCATATTTTCATATTTTCATATTTTCATATTTTCATATTTTCATATTTTCATATTTTCATATTTTCATATTTTCATATTTTCATATTTTCATATTTTCATATTTTCATATTTTCATATTTTCATATTTTCATATTTTCATATTTTCATATTTTCATATTTTCATATTTTCATATTTTCATATTTTCATATTTTCATATTTTCATATTTTCATATTTTCATATTTTCATATTTTCATATTTTCATATTTTCATATTTTCATATTTTCATATTTTCATATTTTCATATTTTCATATTTTCATATTTTCATATTTTCATATTTTCATATTTTCATATTTTCATATTTTCATATTTTCATATTTTCATATTTTCATATTTTCATATTTTCATATTTTCATATTTTCATATTTTCATATTTTCATATTTTCATATTTTCATATTTTCATATTTTCATATTTTCATATTTTCATATTTTCATATTTTCATATTTTCATATTTTCATATTTTCATATTTTCATATTTTCATATTTTCATATTTTCATATTTTCATATTTTCATATTTTCATATTTTCATATTTTCATATTTTCATATTTTCATATTTTCATATTTTCATATTTTCATATTTTCATATTTTCATATTTTCATATTTTCATATTTTCATATTTTCATATTTTCATATTTTCATATTTTCATATTTTCATATTTTCATATTTTCATATTTTCATATTTTCATATTTTCATATTTTCATATTTTCATATTTTCATATTTTCATATTTTCATATTTTCATATTTTCATATTTTCATATTTTCATATTTTCATATTTTCATATTTTCATATTTTCATATTTTCATATTTTCATATTTTCATATTTTCATATTTTCATATTTTCATATTTTCATATTTTCATATTTTCATATTTTCATATTTTCATATTTTCATATTTTCATATTTTCATATTTTCATATTTTCATATTTTCATATTTTCATATTTTCATATTTTCATATTTTCATATTTTCATATTTTCATATTTTCATATTTTCATATTTTCATATTTTCATATTTTCATATTTTCATATTTTCATATTTTCATATTTTCATATTTTCATATTTTCATATTTTCATATTTTCATATTTTCATATTTTCATATTTTCATATTTTCATATTTTCATATTTTCATATTTTCATATTTTCATATTTTCATATTTTCATATTTTCATATTTTCATATTTTCATATTTTCATATTTTCATATTTTCATATTTTCATATTTTCATATTTTCATATTTTCATATTTTCATATTTTCATATTTTCATATTTTCATATTTTCATATTTTCATATTTTCATATTTTCATATTTTCATATTTTCATATTTTCATATTTTCATATTTTCATATTTTCATATTTTCATATTTTCATATTTTCATATTTTCATATTTTCATATTTTCATATTTTCATATTTTCATATTTTCATATTTTCATATTTTCATATTTTCATATTTTCATATTTTCATATTTTCATATTTTCATATTTTCATATTTTCATATTTTCATATTTTCATATTTTCATATTTTCATATTTTCATATTTTCATATTTTCATATTTTCATATTTTCATATTTTCATATTTTCATATTTTCATATTTTCATATTTTCATATTTTCATATTTTCATATTTTCATATTTTCATATTTTCATATTTTCATATTTTCATATTTTCATATTTTCATATTTTCATATTTTCATATTTTCATATTTTCATATTTTCATATTTTCATATTTTCATATTTTCATATTTTCATATTTTCATATTTTCATATTTTCATATTTTCATATTTTCATATTTTCATATTTTCATATTTTCATATTTTCATATTTTCATATTTTCATATTTTCATATTTTCATATTTTCATATTTTCATATTTTCATATTTTCATATTTTCATATTTTCATATTTTCATATTTTCATATTTTCATATTTTCATATTTTCATATTTTCATATTTTCATATTTTCATATTTTCATATTTTCATATTTTCATATTTTCATATTTTCATATTTTCATATTTTCATATTTTCATATTTTCATATTTTCATATTTTCATATTTTCATATTTTCATATTTTCATATTTTCATATTTTCATATTTTCATATTTTCATATTTTCATATTTTCATATTTTCATATTTTCATATTTTCATATTTTCATATTTTCATATTTTCATATTTTCATATTTTCATATTTTCATATTTTCATATTTTCATATTTTCATATTTTCATATTTTCATATTTTCATATTTTCATATTTTCATATTTTCATATTTTCATATTTTCATATTTTCATATTTTCATATTTTCATATTTTCATATTTTCATATTTTCATATTTTCATATTTTCATATTTTCATATTTTCATATTTTCATATTTTCATATTTTCATATTTTCATATTTTCATATTTTCATATTTTCATATTTTCATATTTTCATATTTTCATATTTTCATATTTTCATATTTTCATATTTTCATATTTTCATATTTTCATATTTTCATATTTTCATATTTTCATATTTTCATATTTTCATATTTTCATATTTTCATATTTTCATATTTTCATATTTTCATATTTTCATATTTTCATATTTTCATATTTTCATATTTTCATATTTTCATATTTTCATATTTTCATATTTTCATATTTTCATATTTTCATATTTTCATATTTTCATATTTTCATATTTTCATATTTTCATATTTTCATATTTTCATATTTTCATATTTTCATATTTTCATATTTTCATATTTTCATATTTTCATATTTTCATATTTTCATATTTTCATATTTTCATATTTTCATATTTTCATATTTTCATATTTTCATATTTTCATATTTTCATATTTTCATATTTTCATATTTTCATATTTTCATATTTTCATATTTTCATATTTTCATATTTTCATATTTTCATATTTTCATATTTTCATATTTTCATATTTTCATATTTTCATATTTTCATATTTTCATATTTTCATATTTTCATATTTTCATATTTTCATATTTTCATATTTTCATATTTTCATATTTTCATATTTTCATATTTTCATATTTTCATATTTTCATATTTTCATATTTTCATATTTTCATATTTTCATATTTTCATATTTTCATATTTTCATATTTTCATATTTTCATATTTTCATATTTTCATATTTTCATATTTTCATATTTTCATATTTTCATATTTTCATATTTTCATATTTTCATATTTTCATATTTTCATATTTTCATATTTTCATATTTTCATATTTTCATATTTTCATATTTTCATATTTTCATATTTTCATATTTTCATATTTTCATATTTTCATATTTTCATATTTTCATATTTTCATATTTTCATATTTTCATATTTTCATATTTTCATATTTTCATATTTTCATATTTTCATATTTTCATATTTTCATATTTTCATATTTTCATATTTTCATATTTTCATATTTTCATATTTTCATATTTTCATATTTTCATATTTTCATATTTTCATATTTTCATATTTTCATATTTTCATATTTTCATATTTTCATATTTTCATATTTTCATATTTTCATATTTTCATATTTTCATATTTTCATATTTTCATATTTTCATATTTTCATATTTTCATATTTTCATATTTTCATATTTTCATATTTTCATATTTTCATATTTTCATATTTTCATATTTTCATATTTTCATATTTTCATATTTTCATATTTTCATATTTTCATATTTTCATATTTTCATATTTTCATATTTTCATATTTTCATATTTTCATATTTTCATATTTTCATATTTTCATATTTTCATATTTTCATATTTTCATATTTTCATATTTTCATATTTTCATATTTTCATATTTTCATATTTTCATATTTTCATATTTTCATATTTTCATATTTTCATATTTTCATATTTTCATATTTTCATATTTTCATATTTTCATATTTTCATATTTTCATATTTTCATATTTTCATATTTTCATATTTTCATATTTTCATATTTTCATATTTTCATATTTTCATATTTTCATATTTTCATATTTTCATATTTTCATATTTTCATATTTTCATATTTTCATATTTTCATATTTTCATATTTTCATATTTTCATATTTTCATATTTTCATATTTTCATATTTTCATATTTTCATATTTTCATATTTTCATATTTTCATATTTTCATATTTTCATATTTTCATATTTTCATATTTTCATATTTTCATATTTTCATATTTTCATATTTTCATATTTTCATATTTTCATATTTTCATATTTTCATATTTTCATATTTTCATATTTTCATATTTTCATATTTTCATATTTTCATATTTTCATATTTTCATATTTTCATATTTTCATATTTTCATATTTTCATATTTTCATATTTTCATATTTTCATATTTTCATATTTTCATATTTTCATATTTTCATATTTTCATATTTTCATATTTTCATATTTTCATATTTTCATATTTTCATATTTTCATATTTTCATATTTTCATATTTTCATATTTTCATATTTTCATATTTTCATATTTTCATATTTTCATATTTTCATATTTTCATATTTTCATATTTTCATATTTTCATATTTTCATATTTTCATATTTTCATATTTTCATATTTTCATATTTTCATATTTTCATATTTTCATATTTTCATATTTTCATATTTTCATATTTTCATATTTTCATATTTTCATATTTTCATATTTTCATATTTTCATATTTTCATATTTTCATATTTTCATATTTTCATATTTTCATATTTTCATATTTTCATATTTTCATATTTTCATATTTTCATATTTTCATATTTTCATATTTTCATATTTTCATATTTTCATATTTTCATATTTTCATATTTTCATATTTTCATATTTTCATATTTTCATATTTTCATATTTTCATATTTTCATATTTTCATATTTTCATATTTTCATATTTTCATATTTTCATATTTTCATATTTTCATATTTTCATATTTTCATATTTTCATATTTTCATATTTTCATATTTTCATATTTTCATATTTTCATATTTTCATATTTTCATATTTTCATATTTTCATATTTTCATATTTTCATATTTTCATATTTTCATATTTTCATATTTTCATATTTTCATATTTTCATATTTTCATATTTTCATATTTTCATATTTTCATATTTTCATATTTTCATATTTTCATATTTTCATATTTTCATATTTTCATATTTTCATATTTTCATATTTTCATATTTTCATATTTTCATATTTTCATATTTTCATATTTTCATATTTTCATATTTTCATATTTTCATATTTTCATATTTTCATATTTTCATATTTTCATATTTTCATATTTTCATATTTTCATATTTTCATATTTTCATATTTTCATATTTTCATATTTTCATATTTTCATATTTTCATATTTTCATATTTTCATATTTTCATATTTTCATATTTTCATATTTTCATATTTTCATATTTTCATATTTTCATATTTTCATATTTTCATATTTTCATATTTTCATATTTTCATATTTTCATATTTTCATATTTTCATATTTTCATATTTTCATATTTTCATATTTTCATATTTTCATATTTTCATATTTTCATATTTTCATATTTTCATATTTTCATATTTTCATATTTTCATATTTTCATATTTTCATATTTTCATATTTTCATATTTTCATATTTTCATATTTTCATATTTTCATATTTTCATATTTTCATATTTTCATATTTTCATATTTTCATATTTTCATATTTTCATATTTTCATATTTTCATATTTTCATATTTTCATATTTTCATATTTTCATATTTTCATATTTTCATATTTTCATATTTTCATATTTTCATATTTTCATATTTTCATATTTTCATATTTTCATATTTTCATATTTTCATATTTTCATATTTTCATATTTTCATATTTTCATATTTTCATATTTTCATATTTTCATATTTTCATATTTTCATATTTTCATATTTTCATATTTTCATATTTTCATATTTTCTATATTTTCATATTTTCATATTTTCATATTTTCATATTTTCATATTTTCATATTTTCATATTTTCATATTTTCATATTTTCATATTTTCATATTTTCATATTTTCATATTTTCATATTTTCATATTTTCATATTTTCATATTTTCATATTTTCATATTTTCATATTTTCATATTTTCATATTTTCATATTTTCATATTTTTCATATTTTCATATTTTCATATTTTCATATTTTCATATTTTCATATTTTCATATTTTCATATTTTCATATTTTCATATTTTCATATTTTCATATTTTCATATTTTCATATTTTCATATTTTCATATTTTCATATTTTCATATTTTCATATTTTCATATTTTCATATTTTCATATTTTCATATTTTCATATTTTCATATTTTCATATTTTCATATTTTCATATTTTCATATTTTCATATTTTCATATTTTCATATTTTCATATTTTCATATTTTCATATTTTCATATTTTCATATTTTCATATTTTCAATATTTTCATATTTTCATATTTTCATATTTTCATATTTTCATATTTTCATATTTTCATATTTTCATATGAAATATGAAATATGAAAATATGAAAATATGAAAATATGAAATATGAAAATATGAAAATATGAAAATATGAAAATATGAAAATATGAAAATATGAAAATATGAAAATATTAAAATATGAAAATATGAAATATGAAAATATGAAATATGAAATATGAAAATATGAAAATATGAAAATATGAAAATATGAAAATATGAAAATATGAAAATATGAAATATGAAAATATGAAAAATGAAAATATGAAAATATGAAAATATGAAAATATGAAAATATGAAAATATGAAAATATGAAAATATGAAAATGAAAATATGAAAATATGAAAATATGAAAATATGAAAATATGAAAATATGAAAATATGAAAATATGAAAATATGAAAATATGAAAATATGAAAATATGAAAATATGAAAATATGAAAATGAAAATTGAAAATATGAAAATATGAAAATATGAAAATATGAAAATATGAAAATATGAAAATATGAAAATATGAAAATATGAAAATATGAAAATATGAAAATATGAAAAATGAAATATGAAAATATGAAAATATGAAAATATGAAAATATGAAAATATGAAAATATGAAAATATGAAAATATGAAAATATGAAAATATGAAAATATGAAAATATGAAAATATGAAAATATGAAAATATGAAATATGAAAATATGAAAATATGAAAATATGAAAATATGAAAATATGAAAATATGAAAATATGAAAATATGAAAATATGAAAATATGAAAATATGAAAATATGAAAATATGAAAATATGAAAATATGAAAATATGAAATATGAAAATATGAAATATGAAAATATGAAAATATGAAAATATGAAAATATGAAAATATGAAAATATGAAATATGAAAATATGAAAATATGAAAATATGAAAATATGAAAATATGAAATATGAAAATATGAAAATATGAAATATGAAAATATGAAAATATGAAAATATGAAAATATGAAAATATGAAAATATGAAAATATTGAAAATATGAAAATATGAAAATATGAAAATATGAAAATATGAAAATATGAAAATATGAAAATATGAAATATGAAAATATGAAAATATGAAAATATGAAATATGAAAATATGAAATATGAAAATATGAAAATATGAAAATATGAAAATATGAAAATATGAAAATATGAAAATATGAAAATATGAAAATATGAAAATATGAAAATATGAAAATATGAAAATATGAAAATATGAAAATATGAAAATATGAAAATATGAAAATATGAAAATATGAAAATATGAAAATATGAAAATATGAAAATATGAAAATATGAAAATATGAAATATGAAATATGAAAATATGAAAATATGAAAATATGAAAATATGAAAATATGAAAATATGAAAATATGAAAATATGAAAATATGAAATATGAAAATATGAAAATATGAAAATATGAAAATATGAAAATATGAAAATATGAAATATGAAAATATGAAAATATGAAAATATGAAAATATGAAAATATGAAAATATGAAAATATGAAAATATGAAATATGAAAATATGAAAATATGAAAATATGAAAATATGAAATATGAAAAATATGAAAATATGAAAATATGAAAATATGAAAATATGAAAATATGAAAATATGAAAATATGAAAATATGAAAATATGAAAATATGAAAATATGAAAATATGAAAATATGAAAATATGAAAATATGAAAATATGAAAATATGAAAATATGAAAATATGAAAATATGAAAATATGAAAATATGAAAATATGAAAATATGAAAATATGAAAATATGAAAATATGAAAATATGAAAATATGAAAATATGAAAATATGAAAATATGAAAATATGAAAATATGAAAATATGAAAATATGAAAATATGAAAATATGAAAATATGAAAAATATGAAAATATGAAAATATGAAAATATGAAAATATGAAAATATGAAAATATGAAAATATGAAAATATGAAAATATGAAAATATGAAAATATGAAAATATGAAAATATGAAAATATGAAAATATGAAAATATGAAAATATGAAAATATGAAAATATGAAAATATGAAAATATGAAAATATGAAAATATGAAAATATGAAAATATGAAAATATGAAAATATGAAAATATGAAAATATGAAAATATGAAAATATGAAAATATGAAAATATGAAAATATGAAAATATGAAAATATGAAAATATGAAAATATGAAAATATGAAAATATGAAAATATGAAAATATGAAAATATGAAAATATGAAAATATGAAAATATGAAAATATGAAAATATGAAAATATGAAAATATGAAAATATGAAAATATGAAAATATGAAAATATGAAAATATGAAAATATGAAAATATGAAAATATGAAAATATGAAAATATGAAAATATGAAAATATGAAAATATGAAAATATGAAAATATGAAAATATGAAAATATGAAAATATGAAAATATGAAAATATGAAAATATGAAAATATGAAAATATGAAAATATGAAAATATGAAAATATGAAAATATGAAAATATGAAAATATGAAAATATGAAAATATGAAAATATGAAAATATGAAAATATGAAAATATGAAAATATGAAAATATGAAAATATGAAAATATGAAAATATGAAAATATGAAAATATGAAAATATGAAAATATGAAAATATGAAAATATGAAAATATGAAAATATGAAAATATGAAAATATGAAAATATGAAAATATGAAAATATGAAAATATGAAAATATGAAAATATGAAAATATGAAAATATGAAAATATGAAAATATGAAAATATGAAAATATGAAAATATGAAAATATGAAAATATGAAAATATGAAAATATGAAAATATGAAAATATGAAAATATGAAAATATGAAAATATGAAAATATGAAAATATGAAAATATGAAAATATGAAAATATGAAAATATGAAAATATGAAAATATGAAAATATGAAAATATGAAAATATGAAAATATGAAAATATGAAAATATGAAAATATGAAAATATGAAAATATGAAAATATGAAAATATGAAAATATGAAAATATGAAAATATGAAAATATGAAAATATGAAAATATGAAAATATGAAAATATGAAAATATGAAAATATGAAAATATGAAAATATGAAAATATGAAAATATGAAAATATGAAAATATGAAAATATGAAAATATGAAAATATGAAAATATGAAAATATGAAAATATGAAAATATGAAAATATGAAAATATGAAAATATGAAAATATGAAAATATGAAAATATGAAAATATGAAAATATGAAAATATGAAAATATGAAAATATGAAAATATGAAAATATGAAAATATGAAAATATGAAAATATGAAAATATGAAAATATGAAAATATGAAAATATGAAAATATGAAAATATGAAAATATGAAAATATGAAAATATGAAAATATGAAAATATGAAAATATGAAAATATGAAAATATGAAAATATGAAAATATGAAAATATGAAAATATGAAAATATGAAAATATGAAAATATGAAAATATGAAAATATGAAAATATGAAAATATGAAAATATGAAAATATGAAAATATGAAAATATGAAAATATGAAAATATGAAAATATGAAAATATGAAAATATGAAAATATGAAAATATGAAAATATGAAAATATGAAAATATGAAAATATGAAAATATGAAAATATGAAAATATGAAAATATGAAAATATGAAAATATGAAAATATGAAAATATGAAAATATGAAAATATGAAAATATGAAAATATGAAAATATGAAAATATGAAAATATGAAAATATGAAAATATGAAAATATGAAAATATGAAAATATGAAAATATGAAAATATGAAAATATGAAAATATGAAAATATGAAAATATGAAAATATGAAAATATGAAAATATGAAAATATGAAAATATGAAAATATGAAAATATGAAAATATGAAAATATGAAAATATGAAAATATGAAAATATGAAAATATGAAAATATGAAAATATGAAAATATGAAAATATGAAAATATGAAAATATGAAAATATGAAAATATGAAAATATGAAAATATGAAAATATGAAAATATGAAAATATGAAAATATGAAAATATGAAAATATGAAAATATGAAAATATGAAAATATGAAAATATGAAAATATGAAAATATGAAAATATGAAAATATGAAAATATGAAAATATGAAAATATGAAAATATGAAAATATGAAAATATGAAAATATGAAAATATGAAAATATGAAAATATGAAAATATGAAAATATGAAAATATGAAAATATGAAAATATGAAAATATGAAAATATGAAAATATGAAAATATGAAAATATGAAAATATGAAAATATGAAAATATGAAAATATGAAAATATGAAAATATGAAAATATGAAAATATGAAAATATGAAAATATGAAAATATGAAAATATGAAAATATGAAAATATGAAAATATGAAAATATGAAAATATGAAAATATGAAAATATGAAAATATGAAAATATGAAAATATGAAAATATGAAAATATGAAAATATGAAAATATGAAAATATGAAAATATGAAAATATGAAAATATGAAAATATGAAAATATGAAAATATGAAAATATGAAAATATGAAAATATGAAAATATGAAAATATGAAAATATGAAAATATGAAAATATGAAAATATGAAAATATGAAAATATGAAAATATGAAAATATGAAAATATGAAAATATGAAAATATGAAAATATGAAAATATGAAAATATGAAAATATGAAAATATGAAAATATGAAAATATGAAAATATGAAAATATGAAAATATGAAAATATGAAAATATGAAAATATGAAAATATGAAAATATGAAAATATGAAAATATGAAAATATGAAAATATGAAAATATGAAAATATGAAAATATGAAAATATGAAAATATGAAAATATGAAAATATGAAAATATGAAAATATGAAAATATGAAAATATGAAAATATGAAAATATGAAAATATGAAAATATGAAAATATGAAAATATGAAAATATGAAAATATGAAAATATGAAAATATGAAAATATGAAAATATGAAAATATGAAAATATGAAAATATGAAAATATGAAAATATGAAAATATGAAAATATGAAAATATGAAAATATGAAAATATGAAAATATGAAAATATGAAAATATGAAAATATGAAAATATGAAAATATGAAAATATGAAAATATGAAAATATGAAAATATGAAAATATGAAAATATGAAAATATGAAAATATGAAAATATGAAAATATGAAAATATGAAAATATGAAAATATGAAAATATGAAAATATGAAAATATGAAAATATGAAAATATGAAAATATGAAAATATGAAAATATGAAAATATGAAAATATGAAAATATGAAAATATGAAAATATGAAAATATGAAAATATGAAAATATGAAAATATGAAAATATGAAAATATGAAAATATGAAAATATGAAAATATGAAAATATGAAAATATGAAAATATGAAAATATGAAAATATGAAAATATGAAAATATGAAAATATGAAAATATGAAAATATGAAAATATGAAAATATGAAAATATGAAAATATGAAAATATGAAAATATGAAAATATGAAAATATGAAAATATGAAAATATGAAAATATGAAAATATGAAAATATGAAAATATGAAAATATGAAAATATGAAAATATGAAAATATGAAAATATGAAAATATGAAAATATGAAAATATGAAAATATGAAAATATGAAAATATGAAAATATGAAAATATGAAAATATGAAAATATGAAAATATGAAAATATGAAAATATGAAAATATGAAAATATGAAAATATGAAAATATGAAAATATGAAAATATGAAAATATGAAAATATGAAAATATGAAAATATGAAAATATGAAAATATGAAAATATGAAAATATGAAAATATGAAAATATGAAAATATGAAAATATGAAAATATGAAAATATGAAAATATGAAAATATGAAAATATGAAAATATGAAAATATGAAAATATGAAAATATGAAAATATGAAAATATGAAAATATGAAAATATGAAAATATGAAAATATGAAAATATGAAAATATGAAAATATGAAAATATGAAAATATGAAAATATGAAAATATGAAAATATGAAAATATGAAAATATGAAAATATGAAAATATGAAAATATGAAAATATGAAAATATGAAAATATGAAAATATGAAAATATGAAAATATGAAAATATGAAAATATGAAAATATGAAAATATGAAAATATGAAAATATGAAAATATGAAAATATGAAAATATGAAAATATGAAAATATGAAAATATGAAAATATGAAAATATGAAAATATGAAAATATGAAAATATGAAAATATGAAAATATGAAAATATGAAAATATGAAAATATGAAAATATGAAAATATGAAAATATGAAAATATGAAAATATGAAAATATGAAAATATGAAAATATGAAAATATGAAAATATGAAAATATGAAAATATGAAAATATGAAAATATGAAAATATGAAAATATGAAAATATGAAAATATGAAAATATGAAAATATGAAAATATGAAAATATGAAAATATGAAAATATGAAAATATGAAAATATGAAAATATGAAAATATGAAAATATGAAAATATGAAAATATGAAAATATGAAAATATGAAAATATGAAAATATGAAAATATGAAAATATGAAAATATGAAAATATGAAAATATGAAAATATGAAAATATGAAAATATGAAAATATGAAAATATGAAAATATGAAAATATGAAAATATGAAAATATGAAAATATGAAAATATGAAAATATGAAAATATGAAAATATGAAAATATGAAAATATGAAAATATGAAAATATGAAAATATGAAAATATGAAAATATGAAAATATGAAAATATGAAAATATGAAAATATGAAAATATGAAAATATGAAAATATGAAAATATGAAAATATGAAAATATGAAAATATGAAAATATGAAAATATGAAAATATGAAAATATGAAAATATGAAAATATGAAAATATGAAAATATGAAAATATGAAAATATGAAAATATGAAAATATGAAAATATGAAAATATGAAAATATGAAAATATGAAAATATGAAAATATGAAAATATGAAAATATGAAAATATGAAAATATGAAAATATGAAAATATGAAAATATGAAAATATGAAAATATGAAAATATGAAAATATGAAAATATGAAAATATGAAAATATGAAAATATGAAAATATGAAAATATGAAAATATGAAAATATGAAAATATGAAAATATGAAAATATGAAAATATGAAAATATGAAAATATGAAAATATGAAAATATGAAAATATGAAAATATGAAAATATGAAAATATGAAAATATGAAAATATGAAAATATGAAAATATGAAAATATGAAAATATGAAAATATGAAAATATGAAAATATGAAAATATGAAAATATGAAAATATGAAAATATGAAAATATGAAAATATGAAAATATGAAAATATGAAAATATGAAAATATGAAAATATGAAAATATGAAAATATGAAAATATGAAAATATGAAAATATGAAAATATGAAAATATGAAAATATGAAAATATGAAAATATGAAAATATGAAAATATGAAAATATGAAAATATGAAAATATGAAAATATGAAAATATGAAAATATGAAAATATGAAAATATGAAAATATGAAAATATGAAAATATGAAAATATGAAAATATGAAAATATGAAAATATGAAAATATGAAAATATGAAAATATGAAAATATGAAAATATGAAAATATGAAAATATGAAAATATGAAAATATGAAAATATGAAAATATGAAAATATGAAAATATGAAAATATGAAAATATGAAAATATGAAAATATGAAAATATGAAAATATGAAAATATGAAAATATGAAAATATGAAAATATGAAAATATGAAAATATGAAAATATGAAAATATGAAAATATGAAAATATGAAAATATGAAAATATGAAAATATGAAAATATGAAAATATGAAAATATGAAAATATGAAAATATGAAAATATGAAAATATGAAAATATGAAAATATGAAAATATGAAAATATGAAAATATGAAAATATGAAAATATGAAAATATGAAAATATGAAAATATGAAAATATGAAAATATGAAAATATGAAAATATGAAAATATGAAAATATGAAAATATGAAAATATGAAAATATGAAAATATGAAAATATGAAAATATGAAAATATGAAAATATGAAAATATGAAAATATGAAAATATGAAAATATGAAAATATGAAAATATGAAAATATGAAAATATGAAAATATGAAAATATGAAAATATGAAAATATGAAAATATGAAAATATGAAAATATGAAAATATGAAAATATGAAAATATGAAAATATGAAAATATGAAAATATGAAAATATGAAAATATGAAAATATGAAAATATGAAAATATGAAAATATGAAAATATGAAAATATGAAAATATGAAAATATGAAAATATGAAAATATGAAAATATGAAAATATGAAAATATGAAAATATGAAAATATGAAAATATGAAAATATGAAAATATGAAAATATGAAAATATGAAAATATGAAAATATGAAAATATGAAAATATGAAAATATGAAAATATGAAAATATGAAAATATGAAAATATGAAAATATGAAAATATGAAAATATGAAAATATGAAAATATGAAAATATGAAAATATGAAAATATGAAAATATGAAAATATGAAAATATGAAAATATGAAAATATGAAAATATGAAAATATGAAAATATGAAAATATGAAAATATGAAAATATGAAAATATGAAAATATGAAAATATGAAAATATGAAAATATGAAAATATGAAAATATGAAAATATGAAAATATGAAAATATGAAAATATGAAAATATGAAAATATGAAAATATGAAAATATGAAAATATGAAAATATGAAAATATGAAAATATGAAAATATGAAAATATGAAAATATGAAAATATGAAAATATGAAAATATGAAAATATGAAAATATGAAAATATGAAAATATGAAAATATGAAAATATGAAAATATGAAAATATGAAAATATGAAAATATGAAAATATGAAAATATGAAAATATGAAAATATGAAAATATGAAAATATGAAAATATGAAAATATGAAAATATGAAAATATGAAAATATGAAAATATGAAAATATGAAAATATGAAAATATGAAAATATGAAAATATGAAAATATGAAAATATGAAAATATGAAAATATGAAAATATGAAAATATGAAAATATGAAAATATGAAAATATGAAAATATGAAAATATGAAAATATGAAAATATGAAAATATGAAAATATGAAAATATGAAAATATGAAAATATGAAAATATGAAAATATGAAAATATGAAAATATGAAAATATGAAAATATGAAAATATGAAAATATGAAAATATGAAAATATGAAAATATGAAAATATGAAAATATGAAAATATGAAAATATGAAAATATGAAAATATGAAAATATGAAAATATGAAAATATGAAAATATGAAAATATGAAAATATGAAAATATGAAAATATGAAAATATGAAAATATGAAAATATGAAAATATGAAAATATGAAAATATGAAAATATGAAAATATGAAAATATGAAAATATGAAAATATGAAAATATGAAAATATGAAAATATGAAAATATGAAAATATGAAAATATGAAAATATGAAAATATGAAAATATGAAAATATGAAAATATGAAAATATGAAAATATGAAAATATGAAAATATGAAAATATGAAAATATGAAAATATGAAAATATGAAAATATGAAAATATGAAAATATGAAAATATGAAAATATGAAAATATGAAAATATGAAAATATGAAAATATGAAAATATGAAAATATGAAAATATGAAAATATGAAAATATGAAAATATGAAAATATGAAAATATGAAAATATGAAAATATGAAAATATGAAAATATGAAAATATGAAAATATGAAAATATGAAAATGAATGAAAATATGAAAATATGAAAATATGAAAATATGAAAATATGAAAATATGAAAATATGAAAATATGAAAATATGAAAATATGAAAATATGAAAATATGAAAATATGAAAATATGAAAATATGAAAATATGAAAATATGAAAATATGAAAATATGAAAATATGAAAATATGAAAATATGAAAATATGAAAATATGAAAATATGAAAATATGAAAATATGAAAATATGAAAATATGAAAATATGAAAATATGAAAATATGAAAATATGAAAATATGAAAATATGAAAATATGAAAATATGAAAATATGAAAATATGAAAATATGAAAATATGAAAATATGAAAATATGAAAATATGAAAATATGAAAATATGAAAATATGAAAATATGAAAATATGAAAATATGAAAATATGAAAATATGAAAATATGAAAATATGAAAATATGAAAATATGAAAATATGAAAATATGAAAATATGAAAATATGAAAATATGAAAATATGAAAATATGAAAATATGAAAATATGAAAATATGAAAATATGAAAATATGAAAATATGAAAATATGAAAATATGAAAATATGAAAATATGAAAATATGAAAATATGAAAATATGAAAATATGAAAATATGAAAATATGAAAATATGAAAATATGAAAATATGAAAATATGAAAATATGAAAATATGAAAATATGAAAATATGAAAATATGAAAATATGAAAATATGAAAATATGAAAATATGAAAATATGAAAATATGAAAATATGAAAATATGAAAATATGAAAATATGAAAATATGAAAATATGAAAATATGAAAATATGAAAATATGAAAATATGAAAATATGAAAATATGAAAATATGAAAATATGAAAATATGAAAATATGAAAATATGAAAATATGAAAATATGAAAATATGAAAATATGAAAATATGAAAATATGAAAATATGAAAATATGAAAATATGAAAATATGAAAATATGAAAATATGAAAATATGAAAATATGAAAATATGAAAATATGAAAATATGAAAATATGAAAATATGAAAATATGAAAATATGAAAATATGAAAATATGAAAATATGAAAATATGAAAATATGAAAATATGAAAATATGAAAATATGAAAATATGAAAATATGAAAATATGAAAATATGAAAATATGAAAATATGAAAATATGAAAATATGAAAATATGAAAATATGAAAATATGAAAATATGAAAATATGAAAATATGAAAATATGAAAATATGAAAATATGAAAATATGAAAATATGAAAATATGAAAATATGAAAATATGAAAATATGAAAATATGAAAATATGAAAATATGAAAATATGAAAATATGAAAATATGAAAATATGAAAATATGAAAATATGAAAATATGAAAATATGAAAATATGAAAATATGAAAATATGAAAATATGAAAATATGAAAATATGAAAATATGAAAATATGAAAATATGAAAATATGAAAATATGAAAATATGAAAATATGAAAATATGAAAATATGAAAATATGAAAATATGAAAATATGAAAATATGAAAATATGAAAATATGAAAATATGAAAATATGAAAATATGAAAATATGAAAATATGAAAATATGAAAATATGAAAATATGAAAATATGAAAATATGAAAATATGAAAATATGAAAATATGAAAATATGAAAATATGAAAATATGAAAATATGAAAATATGAAAATATGAAAATATGAAAATATGAAAATATGAAAATATGAAAATATGAAAATATGAAAATATGAAAATATGAAAATATGAAAATATGAAAATATGAAAATATGAAAATATGAAAATATGAAAATATGAAAATATGAAAATATGAAAATATGAAAATATGAAAATATGAAAATATGAAAATATGAAAATATGAAAATATGAAAATATGAAAATATGAAAATATGAAAATATGAAAATATGAAAATATGAAAATATGAAAATATGAAAATATGAAAATATGAAAATATGAAAATATGAAAATATGAAAATATGAAAATATGAAAATATGAAAATATGAAAATATGAAAATATGAAAATATGAAAATATGAAAATATGAAAATATGAAAATATGAAAATATGAAAATATGAAAATATGAAAATATGAAAATATGAAAATATGAAAATATGAAAATATGAAAATATGAAAATATGAAAATATGAAAATATGAAAATATGAAAATATGAAAATATGAAAATATGAAAATATGAAAATATGAAAATATGAAAATATGAAAATATGAAAATATGAAAATATGAAAATATGAAAATATGAAAATATGAAAATATGAAAATATGAAAATATGAAAATATGAAAATATGAAAATATGAAAATATGAAAATATGAAAATATGAAAATATGAAAATATGAAAATATGAAAATATGAAAATATGAAAATATGAAAATATGAAAATATGAAAATATGAAAATATGAAAATATGAAAATATGAAAATATGAAAATATGAAAATATGAAAATATGAAAATATGAAAATATGAAAATATGAAAATATGAAAATATGAAAATATGAAAATATGAAAATATGAAAATATGAAAATATGAAAATATGAAAATATGAAAATATGAAAATATGAAAATATGAAAATATGAAAATATGAAAATATGAAAATATGAAAATATGAAAATATGAAAATATGAAAATATGAAAATATGAAAATATGAAAATATGAAAATATGAAAATATGAAAATATGAAAATATGAAAATATGAAAATATGAAAATATGAAAATATGAAAATATGAAAATATGAAAATATGAAAATATGAAAATATGAAAATATGAAAATATGAAAATATGAAAATATGAAAATATGAAAATATGAAAATATGAAAATATGAAAATATGAAAATATGAAAATATGAAAATATGAAAATATGAAAATATGAAAATATGAAAATATGAAAATATGAAAATATGAAAATATGAAAATATGAAAATATGAAAATATGAAAATATGAAAATATGAAAATATGAAAATATGAAAATATGAAAATATGAAAATATGAAAATATGAAAATATGAAAATATGAAAATATGAAAATATGAAAATATGAAAATATGAAAATATGAAAATATGAAAATATGAAAATATGAAAATATGAAAATATGAAAATATGAAAATATGAAAATATGAAAATATGAAAATATGAAAATATGAAAATATGAAAATATGAAAATATGAAAATATGAAAATATGAAAATATGAAAATATGAAAATATGAAAATATGAAAATATGAAAATATGAAAATATGAAAATATGAAAATATGAAAATATGAAAATATGAAAATATGAAAATATGAAAATATGAAAATATGAAAATATGAAAATATGAAAATATGAAAATATGAAAATATGAAAATATGAAAATATGAAAATATGAAAATATGAAAATATGAAAATATGAAAATAGGAAAATAGGAAAATAGGAAAATAGGAAAATAGGAAAATAGGAAAATAGGAAAATAGGAAAATAGGAAAATAGGAAAATAGGAAAATAGGAAAATAGGAAAATAGGAAAATAGGAAAATAGGAAAATAGGAAAATAGGAAAATAGGAAAATAGGAAAATAGGAAAATAGGAAAATAGGAAAATAGGAAAATAGGAAAATATGAAAATATGAAAATATGAAAATATGAAAATATGAAAATATGAAAATATGAAAATATGAAAATATGAAAATATGAAAATATGAAAATATGAAAATATGAAAATATGAAAATATGAAAATATGAAAATATGAAAATATGAAAATATGAAAATATGAAAATATGAAAATATGAAAATATGAAAATATGAAAATATGAAAATATGAAAATATGAAAATATGAAAATATGAAAATATGAAAATATGAAAATATGAAAATATGAAAATATGAAAATATGAAAATATGAAAATATGAAAATATGAAAATATGAAAATATGAAAATATGAAAATATGAAAATATGAAAATATGAAAATATGAAAATATGAAAATATGAAAATATGAAAATATGAAAATATGAAAATATGAAAATATGAAAATATGAAAATATGAAAATATGAAAATATGAAAATATGAAAATATGAAAATATGAAAATATGAAAATATGAAAATATGAAAATATGAAAATATGAAAATATGAAAATATGAAAATATGAAAATATGAAAATATGAAAATATGAAAATATGAAAATATGAAAATATGAAAATATGAAAATATGAAAATATGAAAATATGAAAATATGAAAATATGAAAATATGAAAATATGAAAATATGAAAATATGAAAATATGAAAATATGAAAATATGAAAATATGAAAATATGAAAATATGAAAATATGAAAATATGAAAATATGAAAATATGAAAATATGAAAATATGAAAATATGAAAATATGAAAATATGAAAATATGAAAATATGAAAATATGAAAATATGAAAATATGAAAATATGAAAATATGAAAATATGAAAATATGAAAATATGAAAATATGAAAATATGAAAATATGAAAATATGAAAATATGAAAATATGAAAATATGAAAATATGAAAATATGAAAATATGAAAATATGAAAATATGAAAATATGAAAATATGAAAATATGAAAATATGAAAATATGAAAATATGAAAATATGAAAATATGAAAATATGAAAATATGAAAATATGAAAATATGAAAATATGAAAATATGAAAATATGAAAATATGAAAATATGAAAATATGAAAATATGAAAATATGAAAATATGAAAATATGAAAATATGAAAATATGAAAATATGAAAATATGAAAATATGAAAATATGAAAATATGAAAATATGAAAATATGAAAATATGAAAATATGAAAATATGAAAATATGAAAATATGAAAATATGAAAATATGAAAATATGAAAATATGAAAATATGAAAATATGAAAATATGAAAATATGAAAATATGAAAATATGAAAATATGAAAATATGAAAATATGAAAATATGAAAATATGAAAATATGAAAATATGAAAATATGAAAATATGAAAATATGAAAATATGAAAATATGAAAATATGAAAATATGAAAATATGAAAATATGAAAATATGAAAATATGAAAATATGAAAATATGAAAATATGAAAATATGAAAATATGAAAATATGAAAATATGAAAATATGAAAATATGAAAATATGAAAATATGAAAATATGAAAATATGAAAATATGAAAATATGAAAATATGAAAATATGAAAATATGAAAATATGAAAATATGAAAATATGAAAATATGAAAATATGAAAATATGAAAATATGAAAATATGAAAATATGAAAATATGAAAATATGAAAATATGAAAATATGAAAATATGAAAATATGAAAATATGAAAATATGAAAATATGAAAATATGAAAATATGAAAATATGAAAATATGAAAATATGAAAATATGAAAATATGAAAATATGAAAATATGAAAATATGAAAATATGAAAATATGAAAATATGAAAATATGAAAATATGAAAATATGAAAATATGAAAATATGAAAATATGAAAATATGAAAATATGAAAATATGAAAATATGAAAATATGAAAATATGAAAATATGAAAATATGAAAATATGAAAATATGAAAATATGAAAATATGAAAATATGAAAATATGAAAATATGAAAATATGAAAATATGAAAATATGAAAATATGAAAATATGAAAATATGAAAATATGAAAATATGAAAATATGAAAATATGAAAATATGAAAATATGAAAATATGAAAATATGAAAATATGAAAATATGAAAATATGAAAATATGAAAATATGAAAATATGAAAATATGAAAATATGAAAATATGAAAATATGAAAATATGAAAATATGAAAATATGAAAATATGAAAATATGAAAATATGAAAATATGAAAATATGAAAATATGAAAATATGAAAATATGAAAATATGAAAATATGAAAATATGAAAATATGAAAATATGAAAATATGAAAATATGAAAATATGAAAATATGAAAATATGAAAATATGAAAATATGAAAATATGAAAATATGAAAATATGAAAATATGAAAATATGAAAATATGAAAATATGAAAATATGAAAATATGAAAATATGAAAATATGAAAATATGAAAATATGAAAATATGAAAATATGAAAATATGAAAATATGAAAATATGAAAATATGAAAATATGAAAATATGAAAATATGAAAATATGAAAATATGAAAATATGAAAATATGAAAATATGAAAATATGAAAATATGAAAATATGAAAATATGAAAATATGAAAATATGAAAATATGAAAATATGAAAATATGAAAATATGAAAATATGAAAATATGAAAATATGAAAATATGAAAATATGAAAATATGAAAATATGAAAATATGAAAATATGAAAATATGAAAATATGAAAATATGAAAATATGAAAATATGAAAATATGAAAATATGAAAATATGAAAATATGAAAATATGAAAATATGAAAATATGAAAATATGAAAATATGAAAATATGAAAATATGAAAATATGAAAATATGAAAATATGAAAATATGAAAATATGAAAATATGAAAATATGAAAATATGAAAATATGAAAATATGAAAATATGAAAATATGAAAATATGAAAATATGAAAATATGAAAATATGAAAATATGAAAATATGAAAATATGAAAATATGAAAATATGAAAATATGAAAATATGAAAATATGAAAATATGAAAATATGAAAATATGAAAATATGAAAATATGAAAATATGAAAATATGAAAATATGAAAATATGAAAATATGAAAATATGAAAATATGAAAATATGAAAATATGAAAATATGAAAATATGAAAATATGAAAATATGAAAATATGAAAATATGAAAATATGAAAATATGAAAATATGAAAATATGAAAATATGAAAATATGAAAATATGAAAATATGAAAATATGAAAATATGAAAATATGAAAATATGAAAATATGAAAATATGAAAATATGAAAATATGAAAATATGAAAATATGAAAATATGAAAATATGAAAATATGAAAATATGAAAATATGAAAATATGAAAATATGAAAATATGAAAATATGAAAATATGAAAATATGAAAATATGAAAATATGAAAATATGAAAATATGAAAATATGAAAATATGAAAATATGAAAATATGAAAATATGAAAATATGAAAATATGAAAATATGAAAATATGAAAATATGAAAATATGAAAATATGAAAATATGAAAATATGAAAATATGAAAATATGAAAATATGAAAATATGAAAATATGAAAATATGAAAATATGAAAATATGAAAATATGAAAATATGAAAATATGAAAATATGAAAATATGAAAATATGAAAATATGAAAATATGAAAATATGAAAATATGAAAATATGAAAATATGAAAATATGAAAATATGAAAATATGAAAATATGAAAATATGAAAATATGAAAATATGAAAATATGAAAATATGAAAATATGAAAATATGAAAATATGAAAATATGAAAATATGAAAATATGAAAATATGAAAATATGAAAATATGAAAATATGAAAATATGAAAATATGAAAATATGAAAATATGAAAATATGAAAATATGAAAATATGAAAATATGAAAATATGAAAATATGAAAATATGAAAATATGAAAATATGAAAATATGAAAATATGAAAATATGAAAATATGAAAATATGAAAATATGAAAATATGAAAATATGAAAATATGAAAATATGAAAATATGAAAATATGAAAATATGAAAATATGAAAATATGAAAATATGAAAATATGAAAATATGAAAATATGAAAATATGAAAATATGAAAATATGAAAATATGAAAATATGAAAATATGAAAATATGAAAATATGAAAATATGAAAATATGAAAATATGAAAATATGAAAATATGAAAATATGAAAATATGAAAATATGAAAATATGAAAATATGAAAATATGAAAATATGAAAATATGAAAATATGAAAATATGAAAATATGAAAATATGAAAATATGAAAATATGAAAATATGAAAATATGAAAATATGAAAATATGAAAATATGAAAATATGAAAATATGAAAATATGAAAATATGAAAATATGAAAATATGAAAATATGAAAATATGAAAATATGAAAATATGAAAATATGAAAATATGAAAATATGAAAATATGAAAATATGAAAATATGAAAATATGAAAATATGAAAATATGAAAATATGAAAATATGAAAATATGAAAATATGAAAATATGAAAATATGAAAATATGAAAATATGAAAATATGAAAATATGAAAATATGAAAATATGAAAATATGAAAATATGAAAATATGAAAATATGAAAATATGAAAATATGAAAATATGAAAATATGAAAATATGAAAATATGAAAATATGAAAATATGAAAATATGAAAATATGAAAATATGAAAATATGAAAATATGAAAATATGAAAGTATGAAAGTATGAAAGTATGAAAGTATGAAAGTATGAAAGTATGAAAATATGAAAATATGAAAATATGAAAATATGAAAATATGAAAATATGAAAATATGAAAATATGAAAATATGAAAATATGAAAATATGAAAATATGAAAATATGAAAATATGAAAATATGAAAATATGAAAATATGAAAATATGAAAATATGAAATATGAAATATGAAATATGAAAATATGAAAATATGAAAATATGAAAATATGTAATGTGATGGAAATGAATAGTGTTTCTGGTAATGACGAAATTCCTATAATTTTCGAGGAACCTAATCATGAACAATGGCGATCGCGTGGTATTTTCCTAATCCACTGTAGTGGGCGGTTTAGCAATGAAAACTTGCGAAATGCTATAAGAGATTTTCTTATTGCGTCAAAAAAAATTTGCGTTTTAAGTTTCAAAACGCTCTATAAAAGTAGATTCGATAAAACCGTCACTATTTATGCCATATGTAAATACAAAATTCACGCACAGAAGTACAAATTTGTCGTTTTTTTAAATGAAACAGTCGAAATATTTACCATGGGAAAAGATATAGATTATCATGGCAATACCAAAGAATTTTCTCAAATTCGAGGGGCAGAAAGAATTAAAATGCAGGAGTTTTTAAAAGATAAATAAAAGCCCGAAATTTTACGAAAAGTTCGCTCCGAGAAGTTACAACTAAACGACATCGTCGCCGACGGTGATTTGGTAGACGCATCACGCCGTTTGGCAAATAATTTGTCCAATAAATATATTTATTTAGCCGGCGACCCGCTTTATTTTATATTAATGAGACACAAATATCTAAATCTTTTGGGAGAAACTGGTGGAGACGTCATCTATGTAGATGCTACAGGTGGACTAGTTCGCAATCCGAACTGTTGTATGCATCACAATTTTAAAAGAATTCTTTATTACGCTTGCGTAATAAAGATAAATTGAATTATAATACCCATTGCGGAACTAATTTCACAACGGCATGATACTCATGCGTTAATAACGTTCTTTAGTGCTTTTAAAAGCGAAATTATTCGGCATAAGCCTAAACTGTCGCTGCCTTTTTGTATCCGATTGGTCATGGGTGTTTATTAATAGCATTGCACTAATTTTCAATGAAACGAATATATTACAATACATTAACACTTCATACCAAATCGTTAAAGGGCACAAAAAAATCGAAAATTTGACAGGAATTTTTATTTGCTGCTCCCATTTTGCAGTAATAATCGTTCGGCAAGTAAAATCCAAAATTCCGAGTTGTAGCAAAAAACTAAGGGAACTTATTATGATTTCATTTTTTTAAATAATTGATTCCAAATCATTAGAAAATATTGATAAAATTTTCAAAATTGTATGCACTATTTGTTGTTGTAAATATACAAATTCTGCATTCAATACAGCATAAAAACATTTTTTAAATATTATAAAAACTAATGTAGACGGCTTCTTACCGGATGAAGAAACCAAAAAGAATTTTGAAGACAAATTTTCCGAAAATATAGACAATGATGATATTTTTGATACTTTTTCCGATTTCTCACAATCTTTTTATTTCGAAAGATATGATACTATAATACAAGGAATATTTAAAAACTCCGACACTTTAGAAAACCCCGATGATTTGTTAAATTCTTATTATTGCCGGGATTTTATCGAATTTAGCACAAAAAAATATTTTACGTATCTTCCACTGTAAAGTACAATATTACTTCAGTTTTATAATAACAGCCATAGAGTATCAAACGCAAACGTTGAAAACTGGTTCAACTTGATTAAAAATAATTTAATAAAAGAGCCGCATCAAAAATTAGGCAGGTTTATCGACACTCTGGACGAAAAAACAGAATTAGTATATAATTCAATTGAACTAGCTCCTCATTTGATTTATAACAAAAGGAAACAGCGATCTAATTTAAAAACTTCAGCGTCGCCTATATTACAAAGAAAACAGCATGATGAAGTCGCAGCTTCTGACCCAAACATACAAGAAAACTGGGCGAAAAAGTTCCGAAACAAAACCAGATACTCAGGAAAGGAAGCTCTCTCTAAATATATTGTCTCCAGTGCCATTGAGTTTAATAATAATGATTATTATGAAAATATTACTAATTCCAAATTTTGTCTAAAAATTTTTAAATTTCATTTTAATGGAATATGGGAAACCACTTTGACGAATGTATGCTACTCATCACTTAACAACCCAAATTATTTAACTACAGATTTAGTGTATGTTGCTGCAAGCGTCATAATAAAAAATACGAATGACATTTGCTTGGATCCTTACCAATCATATCAGGTTCTGCATCTAAATAAATAAATTTGTACATCATCAGTAAAAAAACACCCGGAAATTTCAATTTGTCGAAATAAACTTCGAATTTATATTCCTCATTGTGAGAATAATCACTATGTTTTGATAATAATCGGCTTAGCAGAAAAGAAAATTATATCGTACGATCCGTTATCACCGGAAAGGAAACTTCATTCTTTAATTAAAAAAGCACAGCGATTTGTTTATGATCTACAAGCGGCTTGGAATGACACGCATGTTATGTTTAGCTCTGAGACCGCTTACAATTTTCCGATCATTAATTTTATATGCGATCGATTTATCATCTAATAACAATTATAGACCAGGTATTTATTCTTCTAGTGATAACGATCATTCGTAAGACATTTCTGCTTATCGTACGCACCTAAAGAAAATAATTTCAAACAGTTCTGAATGTGTTAAAGTTAACTGTTTGATATGTTTCGAAATTATTGCCAGACAGGATAACGTTCTCGAATGTTCACAGTGTATGCGAAAATTGCATGTTAAATGTCATGCGCACGAAGTAATAATTGGTAATTTTTGTAAATTCTGCATGTAGTTATTATAAATCCTTTTGAAAATCGACTAATTTTTGCTGAAATTTTTGAATTAAAAAAAAAAATTAAAAAAAAAAAAAAAAATTAAAGTTTATAAAAATGTAAAAAAAAAAATAAAAAAAAAATTATAAAAATATAAAAAAAATTTAAAAAAAGATAAAAATTACAAAAACATTTGTTGCAAGAAGCAACACCCAAAAGAAACCCTTTACGATTACAGCCTTGACGTGGCAGAGCGGCTTATTAAACGCACTTCAGATTGATCTGAAAATCTTTTAAACCAATGTAATCTTTTAATCTATAAACACCGTAGTAAGGCCGGTGTTTATAGATTATAGAAAATGCTCGGCTCTGAAGTTGATTGCATTAAAACATACTTGAACGCATCCAAATCGCACGCCAGATCGGACATATGTAGCTTATTTGTCATAACTGTTTTTATTCAGCCATTTACATGCTGACGCTCCGTGTGCATCAATTTTAAGAGATGGATGTCGATAATCAACATTTACGTAATTGTATTATATTATGTTTTCAAATGAAATAAAATGCTAATTTCTGTAAATACTATAACTCACACTTTTCAGGGAAATATTTGCCTATGCCAGAACTGATTGATTGATTGGACTGTAGAACCAAGTACTTGACGAGTGTCCCGGTTAACGCCGGGCCTATTCCTACAGCCTTTTTACACATAACAATAGGAGGGATAGGAAAGGTTTTTTTTTTGGGACAGAACGACCCGGTTTCAGACACCTAGCGATCGTACGGCACAACACAATTCTAATCTACTTCTAATCGGAGTATTTCCTGAATGTTTTAAAATTGCTCGTGTAACGCCCATATTTAAATCTGGTGATCGGTTGTTACTTAACAATTTCCGACCAATCTCCAATCTTCCAGTTTTCTCCAAAGTATTTGAGCGTATAATTCACACAGCACTAGTAGATCACTTATATTTGAATTATCTAATCAATAACAATCAGTATGGTTTCATGGCACGCAACAGCACTACCACTGCTGCGTTAAATCTTGTAGAAGGGATATATGAGTCTCTGGAAAACAAATACGCAACTTCATGCTTATTCCTTGACTTCAAGAAAGCTTTCGATTGTGTAAATCATACAATATTACTAGATAAAATAGCCAGTTTTGGAATCTCAATGTATTCAACTTATTAAAAAGTTACCTTAATGGTAGGAGCCAAACAGTTGTAACGGTTTGCCACGAGGTGTAAGTTGATTTTATATTTAACATACGTAATGTGCTAAAATTACATCTATTAACACCAACCGTCATCATCGTTAAAATATCGTTTCGCCTGAATGTTTGCTTTAGTGTTAATTTTACTAACACAAACATACATAAGAATTCCTCAGGAAATATTTCACAGTTGTATATAGGAGTTGTATATAGGAGTCCTAAACCTTTCCTAAAAAATTTTTACACTTAGGATAGGTTTAGCAAATATTTCACGGGCATATTATTCATTGGTTTAAATAAAAAAATTTTGGATGTTAAATAATTTACTTCATCAAATTCAATTTTTTTTTCTCCCTGTATTAATTTGAACGATATGTCCGCCTAATTGTTTTTTTTCACGCCACTGGGGATGCTCCCAATGTGCCATTTCTCCACAGCTATCGATTATGAAATGTAACAACACAGCAGCAAACTCTAGCTCTATCTCGCTCCACATAAAAAAACCCCCCAGCCATTGAAAGTAAGCCGGCTGAAACATGCTGCGTGGATTAGCGGAGGGAGAGTCTGCAACGGGTGTTAGCTTTATTTCGATTTCGAAGTGTGGTTACCACCTGTTACAGTGGCGCCCAAGCCCAAAGCAAATAAAATTTAGGGGTTACATTTAATATTGTATAATTAATTGATGGGTTCTTGTTCAACGTGATTCCTAATTTAATTTTGTTTTTTTTTTATAGTTTTATTACGAAATTCTTCGCATTTATTCTGTCTTAAGACATTTTAATTTGATTTAATGTTGAAGGAATTCGTAATGTTAAATATATTATTTTTGATTTCAGTAATAGTTATATAATAGCTGAGTTGCCCGGCGTTGCACGGGAGGTATATAATTCAAATACCTTGATTGTTATGTACGAATCCTCTCTTTACATCGCTGTAGTTCCAATCACATATGAAAAGAAAATTATAAGTAGCTGTATTCAGTAACGGGTGCCTCCGTCAATGCATCCAGGCGAACTTTTGTAATGATATTATTGGACATCCTGTTTGTGAGGATAATTAGTTAATTTTGGTTTGGTATTTGTTGCTAATTGCCAAATAATTATACTCCATTTTTACAAACCTTCAACCAGATCAAAGTGAATAATAAATATCAAGATATTTTAGTTAATAATTTTAATTATAAAGCCTTTTGATAAACAATATTTTTGGTTTTTCCATTTGGTGTGGAAATGAATAAATTTTTTGCCGTTCCTACTCTGGAGCAAGCAACATACAGTTGGCCATGTGAAAAGCATGAATTTTCCAAAATAATTCAATGATTGCCCCTGGACTTTGTTGATTGTCATTGCAAAAGCAAGGCGTAATGGGAATTGTAGTCGCTTGAATTCAAACGGCAAATCGGTGGGAACCATAGGAATGCGCGGAATTAGCACATCTTCTCCTTTACTTTTACCGGTAATAATCGTTGCTTCAATCACATTCGGCATCAATATCTTCACACAAAGCCGTGTTCCGTTGCACAATTTCGGTGGATCTAAATTTCGGAGCAGTATTATTGGTGAACCCTCTTTTAAAAATAGTATGTGTGGTGGAATACCAGGTGGCTCCAAAGAATTAAGAAAATCTATTGGATAATTGACGGATTGATCCACATCAGTAACCGTGTCGATAGATTTGTATTTCATTAGTGGCCCGGGTAGTTGCGATTGAATTTCATTATTTAATTTATTAACGCCGTCATTTTTGGGAAAAAATTAGGCGGGAACGATATCTCACATGTTACAGGGTCATTTGGCAATTTCCCGTTACCCATGTCCAAAAGCTGCCTAGCAAATGTTTTAGCTGTACCATCGTGATGTAAATCCACACGCATGTTTGTAGATAGTGTGATTTTCGTAACGTGTTTCCAAAGATGAGACGCCTTCAGGCAGGCATTAAGTTCATCAGCGGGTGTTGATCGTGGAATGACTGGCAAAGTTTGACGAAAATCACCTGCTAGTAGTGTTAGAGCTCTTCCCATTGTTCGGTTATTTTGTCGGAATTTTGTGCTTCAAATGCTTTTTTGTGTGCCATGGTACATTCATCCCAAATAATGATTTTACATGTTTTTAATAACGTGGCAATTCCCGAATTTCGTGTTATATTGCAAGAAAAATTATCCGCTTGATTCAAATTCAATGGTAGTTTAAACTTTGAATGTGCTGTGCGTCCTCCATCAAGTAAAGTGGATGCAATTCCAGATGATGCAACAGCGAGGCCGATTGTATTCTGCTGTCTTACTTTAGCAAGTATCAAATTAAGAATCAAGAAAAATAATTCCTCCGTTACCGTTTGCTTTTTGACTTTTTTGAGTCTCAGCGAAAAATCGTAACTGACCAACGTCGTAATTTTGTTCTCTTAATAGATCTCTATCTCGAACAATGTTTCCATGGCGTGTCGGTGCTGGCAACCCAAGTTGGGAAATGACTTTGTTATTAATGTATAAGCATGCATACTCGAGTAATATAAGTGCTTCATTAAATATGTCTGCTGAAAACTGTATTTCCATATCGGGAATTGTTCTACGTGCTTGCCAAAGTATATCTTCACTGAGGCTTTCTTTGTGCTTTTCCCAAAGACCTTTAGGATCGGAAGGTGTGCATGTTGTTAATATGATTGCAAAGAGCTTGCGTATTTGTGCTGGACGACACATAAGACATGCTTCGGTCAGTGTTCTATCCCAGTGTTCGGTCAGTGTTCTATCCCCATTTTCAAGTAAGCCCAGTTTAAGACATGCCTCTCTGTAAGTTTGACATACTTCGCCATTTACAGTTCTCAGTGCTTGAAAAGACGTTGGTCCTCTTACTTCATGAAGCAGCATTCTCAGAAAATAACACTCCGTATTGTTAGGATGAACATTATAAAGGCATCAGAACCACGTATTCCAGGGTACTCTCGAATAATTGTGCCTTGCTTTCTTCTGAAAAACTGCTTCTTCGACGTGTTCCATGTATAATATTTTGGAACTTCATGATACAACAATGTTTTAACGAATGAATATGTTCCGCACAATTGAAAAAAGGCTGTTAATGTCGTATTCGTTGGTTGCGCAGCTCTCTGTAACAGATTTTCTTCCGTAAAGTAAACTCGTTGTCCATTTTCTAAGTGTACACTGAGATGTACAACTGTTGGATAACGCTCGTGAATATTAAAACTCAGAATTCGCCAGACAGCTTCATTACTGCTGATGTAACGTCCTATTTGAAATTGCGTGACTTCATCGAATTATGAATTTGTATTCGAAAGTAGAAAAATTGCCATATCAATGCCTTTGTTGACGTATTTACATATATATTTAATTGACTTTACCGAGTTGCAGTACTCAACGTTAATATAGGCTTTAAATATTTTCGCCAGTAACGGAGTGTAAGGAACAATCCAGCTATTATCTACCTCATGATGCACATTGTTTACTTTGATAGTGGCTGTGTGTCCTCCGCCATCGGGTTTTCGTCTCCGGTATTGTGGATATCCGTCGTCACTAGTTTGTGTTTCCAGGTACATCTTTCGGGGATATTTTTTCGAACACTTTCCGTCTTTCATGCAAGGTGAATTGGTATTCACGGCTCCACATGGCCCATATATTATGTTTTTGCTAACGATTTCAAAAAGTATCGGATCTTCTTGGGGATTGGGTAATTCAGCTATTGGTAATACACTATTGATTTGAGTCGGAGTAGTCTTGTCCTTTAACCAAATCAAAATGTGAGCATGTATGGTAGGCCTCTTTTCTGCCATTCTATAGAATACATCCAGCAGCGAGTTTCTCCAAAAATATGATTTTTAGTTATGAGGTTCATGAGATTTATGAGTTTCTGTTTGAAAACTCTAGCTGTCAGATCATGCCGATGGGTCGATGATTGCCCAATTAGAAGTAAATCTATAATCTCCGCTCATGTTGGATTACACGTAAACGTTATAAATAGATCAGGACGTCAAAATCTTTGGACATACGTTATGGCATCCTGAGCGTATTCGTGCATGTGCCTTGGACTTCCCGTATACGTAGCTGGTAATATGACCAATTTCCCACTGTCAGCAACGTTTCCATCATTTGCAATTGCATCGCGCAAGTGAATATATTCCTCGGAACGAAGTTTTTTCTGATTTAAGCGAATGAAAAGAAGTCGTTCACTTTCATTTTAGCATACATATCAACAATGAATTGGTGAAAAAGTTGTTGACGGCACTTCAGGATGTGGTTTGATTGTTGTGCTCTAATCATAATACGATACGCATAAAAATCCATCCAGGAAACCCTTTTTGTCATCGCAACACTTGTTGTATGGTTAGTTTGCATCACGTTGAAATGATACCCATCTTCTCTTGCCAAAACAGTATTGGATACTGAAGAGCATCATACGATCTGTGTGTTTCAGTAACACGCTGTAGGCTTTCATTTTGTCTATGGATAATAATATCACGTCGGTTGAAATCCGTTCCGACCATAACAATAGCAACTTCGTTGATTGTTGGAGCATTGAATCGTCTTTTATGTTGACCAGACGGTGTTTTGTCTGCTCGAATAACTACTCTGTGGTCATCTGTCTCCGCCTTCTCCGTAAATTTGTAAAAACTTGGAGCCGTTGTTAGAGAGAGGAAGAAGTGATCCAATTTTATGATAAATTTGTCCTTGTACTTTAAACGTGGGCATAAAACCTCCATCCTTAACAATTTGGGTTGCTCCAAAAGATGTCATTTGAAAGCAAGAGTTGTATTTTCGAATATTTTGTAGAAAATGTCTGGATAACTCAGTAGTTTCGGAGACGTAAGCTAGAAGAGGTTCAGGTGGATCATCCAGAGGAGGCAAGTTCACTTTTCCATTTGAACAACACATTCCTGGCGATTCATTGTGAAACTTTAAAGCATGACAATACAAACAAATGGAAAACAATTTGAACAATTGAAACATTGTAATCATAGTCTTTCTCGTAATTGAATGCTGCTAACTTTAAATCAACTCTAAAAGTTTCTATTAATCGTCCATATCGTAACCGATCGACTTCCAGCCGGGCCTCACGATGATCAATGGTTACAGTAGCTCTAGAAGAAGACATCCTGCTTCGAACATTTTCAAGTCGTGTTTCACGCTGTTCAGTTGTTTCATCAGCTCTTGAAGAAGACATCCTGCTTCGAACATTTGCAAGTCGTGTTTCGCGCTGTTCAGTTGTTTCATCAGCTCTTGAAGAAGACATCCTGCTTCAAACGTTTGCAAGTCGTGTTTCGCGCTGTTCAGTTATTTCATCAGCTCTTGAAGAAGACATCGTGCTTCGAACGTTTGCAAGTCGTGTTTCGCGCTGTTCAGTTGTTTCATCAGCCCTTGACGAAGACATCCTGCTTCGAACGTTTGCAAGTCGTGTTTCGCGCTGTTCAGTTGTTTCATCAGCTCTTGAAGAAGACATCCTGCTTCGAACGTTTGCAAGTCGTGCTTCAAGCTGTTCGCTTGATTCAGCCACCCTTGCGGCTCTAATCTTCTACGACTTTGCAGTTACCTGCAAAATTGATCTTTTTTCGGTGGGATTTTTAGCAAAAATGAAACGTTAATATTAATTTAATATTAATCAGGAATGACTGGCGAACTGTGTTTGAAAATGTCTTTACGGATTTTTTTTTAAGCAAAATCAAATGTTATCTACAATCAAAAAGTAATCATAGATTAACACGTTTATAAACTGAAAACTTAAATGTAATAAGAATGGTATATTCACTTGAAATAATATTTAATACCTGGAAAATAATCACCAACAATTATTTTATTGCAATATAGCTAACTAATCGAGAACAACGGCATCCGAAACACAAATTAATATTAATTTATTCAAAACGATTAAAACTACGTCCACTTCGATACGTTTTACCGCGAACTGTGGTTGAAAATGACATTTCGAAAAACAAAAGAAGTTTTTTCAAACTAAGGCAATTTTACACGTACAATAATTTGAATCCAAGGATGTTTCTTGTAGAAGATGCTATTTTCAAATATAAAACGCTAGTACTTTTCAAAGTAAATCAGTTTATACGTACAATATTTTTTAGTACCTTTCCTAGAATTGATTTTATGAAACAATCATTGATTATTTAAGTATAATAAACTAAATAAAGTAATAAACTATTGGCGTTTAGTATGAAACTACTATTTTCATTAAAAACCGCCGGTTGCAATAGTGGATTAAAATAGAATGTTAATTATTTCTGAAGTTATGTGGAAATTAGAACTCGCTGACTATGGTTCATTTCAAAACAGGATAGGATATCACTAAACAGTACATTTCAAACCAGTAAAAATGGATTATTAGTATAGATAATATAAGTGTTCAGAGATTTGTCTTCAGTTAAAGTGATGAAAGGTTGTCTTAAATTTAAATTAATAAAATTAATTTGAATAATTAAATCAATTATAGTAGAGGTATGATTTTTATATAACAATCGCACGCTAGATATCCTTTTTGGTGTCTAAATTTGCGGCTAACACGCTATTTCGGAACATTTAAATAATTGTATCTATACATATAAAAATGAATTCTTGATCCAGGGCAGACTTCCGGATTGGAGCATGTCACTAATTTCATATAACCCCTTTCCTAAAGTCATTCCCGTCAAAAAATCTTAACAAAATTGAAATTTGATAAAAAATTTGTACCACAGACCCTAGACCCCGGGGTCCAGCCCCTTTAAAAGTATCGTCGTGGGCTTGGTCCTGAACAAGCAACATATACATGGTAAAAATTTCATGGCGATCGGTAAAGCGGCTAAGGCGTTATTTCAGAACAATCAAATAATTGTATCTTTACATGTAAAAATGAATTTTTGATCCAGGGGCGGACCTCCCGAATTCAAACGTGTCTTTTATTTCATATAACCTCTTTCCAAAACTCATTCTCGTAAAAAAATTTAAATTTTTGAAAAAAATTGTACCACAGCCCCTAGACCCCGGGGTCCACCCTCTCTCTCTCTCTCTCTGGCTTTCACGTACTCCGGCTGGTTGTTGGTGGAACGCTTTATTTATCATCCGATGTTGTGGAGACCTTGTAACGTGACCGAGCCATCTCACTCGATTGGATTTGATGAATCCGATAATATCGCTGCCTCCAAGGAGTTTCTTTATTTCGTGATTCATACGAATCCGATATTCGTTGTTCGCAACTTTAATTGGACCAAAGATTGAACGAATGACCTTCCTTTCGAAAGTTGATAACAATCTACAATCGTTAGTGGTCATGGTCCAGCTCTCGCTTCCGAAAGCCAGCACAGGTCTTATGAGTGCTTTATAAAGTGCGAGCTTGCACGACTGCGATAGATGTTTCGATCGCAATAATCTTGATTTGGCGTAGAAAACTCGTTGTCCGGCAGCGATTCGGGCTTTTATTTCTGCCTGCATATCATTCGACGATGTTATAACTGACCCGAGATATTTAAAGTTTTCGACGCTATCAAAGTTGTGGTCGCCAATTCCGAGATTTGCCGTAGAGATGTTCCTAGGTGTTACTAAATATTTGGTTTTACTGCTGTTCACCTCCAAACCGAGTCTTCTTGCGCAGCGATCGAGCGGTATGAAACTGTCTTTGATATCGCTAGGTCTTCGGCCAAGAAGCACGATATCATCTGCATATCCAAGAATTTGGCCTGACTTATTAAATATACAGCGCGAGGTTTCGATGTTACTTTTCCTCACTACGTACTCAAGCGCAAGATTGAACAGCAAAGGCGCGAGTGCATCACCCTGTCGAACACCAGATGTTATTTCAAAGGAGTCTGACACAGATCCTTCAGTTACGATTCTACATACAGATCCGGATGTTGTTAATTTACACAGAGAAACGAGTTTCTCTGGGATTCCCAGGCATATGAGCGCGGCCCATAGGTTGTCGCGGTTTATACTGTCATAAGCCTGTCTGAAGTCTATATATAGCTGATGTATGGTTATGTTGTACTCCCAACATTTTTCCAAGATCATCCTCATGGTGAAACACTGGTCAGTAGTCGATCGGTTGGGACGAAAACCACACTGATAGTCGCCAATGGTGTTTTCGGCGAAAGGGATGAGTCTGGCAAGTACAACATTAGCCAACACTTTGTAAGCAGTGTTCAATAGAGCTATGCCACGAAAGTTTTCACATTTAAGACGGTCGCCTTTTTTATGCAACGGACATATGAGCGCGGTCTTCCAATTCTCCGGCAACTCTTCTTGGTCCCAGATACAAACGACGAGATCGTATAAACTTGTTGCAAGAGTAGCGCCTCCGAGTTTAATTAATTCTGCGGGGATTCCATCGAGACCGGGTGCCTTGCCGTTTTTTCAATCGACTAATAGCTGCGTCTACTTCCTCTACTGTGGGATATTCGACAAAGACCTCTTCACCTGGCGGAGCTATTGCTCTAATGGGGGTAACTTCATCATTCCGATTTAGCAGATTTTGAAAGTAGGTTTGCCAACTGAGAGAACATCAGGAACGTTTGTTCTCAGCTCTCCATTCCCGTCTTTGATGGCTGTACTTCTTGGGTGGAAATCTTTAGTGAGATTCCTGGCGTTAGCAAAACAGTCCCTTGAGTTTCCTAGTTCCGCTTGGAAGCTGATGTTTTCGATGCATGAACTCATATGTTCGCGCTTCTTTTGTCGAAGAAATTTAGTCGTGGCTTTCCTAGCGCGGAGATATTCTGCTAGAGTGCTTCTGGTGTTGCGAGCCAACCATTTATCACGAAGCGTTCGTTTATTTTCGACGACCCTTCGGCATTGATCATCGAACCAATCGTTGCGGGGCTTCGGAGGTCTTCTTCCGATGGTATTTTGCGCCGCGGTTGTTATGGCTGACTGTATAGCGTGCCACTGCTCCTGGATGTTAGGAGGAGCTTCTTCATTGTTATGGTGCCGGTCTAAATAATTAGTGACAGCTGATTGGTAACTCTGCAGTGACGTTTGGTCTTTTAGAGCATCGATATTCCATCGAACGGTCTTTTGTGCTTGTCTGTTAAACGTAGATGATAGTTTGCACTTATACTTAAATATGACAAGCATGTGATCGCTGTCCATGTCTGCACCTCTGTAGGATCTAACGTCAGATATGCTGGTGGAGTGTCTCTTGGGTCCACCCCCTTTCACAATATCGTAAGATTGATCCTCACCATGCAATATTTGCATGGTAAACATTTCATGGCGATCGGTTGAGCGACTGAGAAGTCATTTTGGAATAATCAAATATTTGTATCTATATACATGTAAAAATTAATTTTTGATCCAGAGTTGGGCCCCTCGGATTCGAACATGTCAGTAGTTTCATATAACCAGCTCCATAAACTCATTTTCGTGGAAAAATTTTAAGAAAATTAAAATTTTCGAAAAAAATTGTACAGCAGCCCCTAGACCCCGGGGTCCAGCCCCTTCCAAAATATCATAAGGTTGGTTCTGGATATGCAACTTGTACATGGTAAAAATTTCATGGCGATCGGTTGAGCGGCTGAGACGCACATGCGGAAGAAACAAACAAACAAACAGGAATTCATTTTTATAAATATAGATTTCCAAACTACAAGATAGCACTTCTTCCATTTTTTTATGCTCGGGCTAGATACCTCGTGTTTTGATTGCGGTAACGTAATCTTGTAATTTGGAATATTATTTTTGTAGTCATTCAGTTTTGGACAACCTCTAATCCCGTTGTATACGGTTTGATATTGCTTCGATAGAAGTAGTGAAGGAAGACCATTGTGATTATACTTAATATTATCAGTCGTTGAAGAATCCATCGATTATAGTCTAATACAAATACTGTTGGAGTTGGATTATTGGGTATCACATTTCCAGTGGTTTTTTTTTGATGAATTAAACAATTTCAATATCTTGAATTATATTTTTTTATTTATTATCATCAAATTATTTAACTTAACCATAATAATTTATAATAATAAATCAGTTTATTTAATTTTTATGTAATAATATTTAATTTTATTTAAAATTTTCCTTTACATATTTACTTTTTTCTTCATAAAATATTAAACTATTGTCGGCGATTGATCGTCGTCGAGGAAAGACGTGTTTTTGTCTCTCCTCGAAATAATTTAATTTATTTTAAATTTGTTATAGTTAACTAATATAAAACTAATAATTATATATGTGTTAAATAAATGAATAAATAAAAATAATATAATAATAATTTGTGTAAATTGATACTCATCAAAAGTGAAAAGTTGTACATATTGTATATTTATATAAATTTGTGTGTGGTGTGTTTGCATTGGTGTAGAATATGTACGTAAAAATTTGCACTTATATTGTCATATTTTAATACCGTTGCTTGAATCAATGCCTTCTATACTACTGGCCTTTTACTACTCTCATTTTTCGCACATGACGTCAATTTAAGTCTATACCGAGACTGCGCAATAATAATTTTAGGATATTTACACTAACAAAGCAACTAGAGAAAGCAACAACAACGTCGACTTAGCGTGTCGTCATCATTTGGTGTAAGCGGCCAGTAGTTTAGAAGGCATTGCTTGAATGCATCACACGCGTTATATGTAAATGTTCAATATGTTTGACTTTTTTGATTCCAAAGGATGCAATAAGATAAGTGTTTTCCATTTATTCATTGTTTTAATACATATTTTAATTATTATACATACTTTTTCCAAAAAATTTCAAGTATATAAACCTTTTAACTGTATTTTATAACTCATGAAGGTGTAGAGTACTAGTATTCTCATCTAGTGGGTCATTCGAGTATAGTTTGCGCGAGAAAGGGATTTTTAATGCCGTTGTTCTGTTTTTTGTTACACTCGCCTAAAAATTTTTGTTGTTTTGCTACGGTTATTTGTCGTTTTTTTTTGCCGGTAATTTTGAATTCTACGTTTTATTTGGTATACATATATATTTACTCGTACATTATATATTTTGCATGGAGATTAGTATTGGAGGTGTATAGCGGGATATACATTTCAGTGTGGGTTCACGGAATGAGATAAAAAAAAAAGATGGCTTTTTTACCAACTTTTGTTCAAAAAATTTGTCTACGGTTGTCTATCGCACATCCTTTAAAAAAATGTCACAACACAAAAAACAGTTTTGTGATAAATGCATTTTAAATTGCTATACTTGATTATTTATTTTATAAAGCTAATAATGAATAATCTCAGCATCATCACAGTAGCGTTAGCAATTCAAAAAAAAATTTAAAATGCATTTATCTCAAAACTGTTTTTTTGTGTTGACAGTTTTTAAGAGGATGTGCGATATGTTTTCTGTTGTTTTGTATTTTTTGTTTACAAGTTCTGCTTTGTTTACGATTAGATGGGGCTTTATTTTAATTTAATCGAATAAACGTATGTCTGGGGATACAAATACACAATATTCGGTTTTATACACACATCACAATTTATAAATTATCAAATAATTTATAGCCCAACAGTTGTAGCAAAATTAAATTTTTGGTTCTCATCCTAATTGTGTCACTTAAATGCATCTCGCATATTTATTTCATTTATTTTATATAATAACTTTAAATTAAATTATTTAAGGCGATAATCTAACAAATTCATTCGAAAAATGTCAAAAATAAACAACAACAAATATTTGAGCAAAATTATTGCTCATACTTCCGGTTATTTTTGTTACTATGTTGGTACGACTAATATTATTGCTCAAAAGATGGAAAAATTTCAACTAAACCGAGATCAAATTGGGCGGGACTTAGTTGAATATAAAGATTTGATTGGCTAAAATGTTGGATCAAAAATAATCCCGTTCCGTGAACTAAGCATCAATATCCACCGAAAATGTGGTTTTGCGATGTATATAGCTTGTTATATGCTTTTAGCTTTGTATGTACATATGTATTGGTTACGAAGAAACAATTTATGCCTCTATTACACCAAGAAAAGTTTACTGTCAGTAAAAAATACTGAAAAACCAAAAAAAGAAAAATTGTATAAAATTGCATTGGAGTGAAGAAGACAAATATTTCATTTTTTTTGTTGTAATACCAAGATTTTATAGCTAAATTTTGGCAACTATAAAAAACATAACCAAACAAATTTATTTTTGGTGTGGCTCGTTGTGTGTGTTGACAATTATTAAGTTTAAAGTGGTTTTTGAAACAAATTACAATGAAAAATAATGTAATCAAAATTAAGAGAAAAGACCGTTACCATAATTAACTATAAAAAATTTGATGGTACATGTGTGAGAAAAATATTTTCTATCGCTACACAATATTTCTTCATATGTATTGAAATGTTGCAATAAAAAGTACTCCCGATACATATTTTTTAAATTTATTATAGCAACATCACAAACACATACACAAATATTTTGTCAGTAAATTTTACTGATTTTAATTTTTGTTTCATTCTAGTATAAAGAATATCTATATTTTTATCTCGTTTCGTTTTTACTGACAGTAAACTTTTCTTGGTGTAATAGAGGCATTATGCTGGTAGTTTTTGTTTTCATTTTATTTTTTTTAAATTCATTACATAATTATTATATATTTGTTATATGCATAGGTATTTACTTTTTGTGCTTGTGTGTGTAAATGTTTTTCGATCCCAAGTATTTTTACTTTCAATTTTTCTGGCGATATTCGTACTTAAGTACTAAACTTAGGCTGTTTTCCAAACGGATACTTATTTCAGACTTATTGACTTATTTGACGCCATCTTAAATAAGTAAGTAAACCCATTCCAATTGAGTTGGCATACTTATTTTGACATCGACATGAAAACATTGATTGTTTTTTTTCATCGCAAAATTCTTCGAGGCATAATATTTTCATTTACATTAATTTATATTAATAAATTAACAATTATTGTATATTTATGCAATTAAAAGGATTGGCGACAAAAGAAAAACTTAGAAATAATACTTAAATCTATACAAAAATGTTTATATGATTTTTAGCAATACGATTCGGCTGGATTTTTATATTTCAATTTTCGTTTAGACAGACAATCAAAGAAGTTCGATTGGGCCGGCCCCAGTTAATAGAAAAATATGTATATATTTTATGTCTGTCTAATCAGTATGTATTAATTGTTTCGTAAAGATAGAATATATTAATACGCCGTGTGGTCTTGCTAGTTCTGTATAGCCGACCAATTCATTTGTGTAAGACATGCATACATTACGTAATTAGGATGCTACATAATATATCTTTATGATAATCATTTTTTTTTATCTTAATTTTGATTTTAATCTACAAAGATCCATTCGTTATCTAGAAATAGTTATTATACAAATTCTAAAAGTCATAAATTGATATAAATAACAACAACAAATAACAACAAAAAATTTACAGCCAATTTAGATTTTTCGGTTAGAAAGGGACAGGAAATAAGTCACCTCGCTAGCTTACTTATTTGAATAAGTTAGGTTCCACAAATAAGTATTCCAAACGAATACTTATTTGTGGAACCTAACTTATTCAAATAAGTAAGCTGGCGAGGTGACTTATTTTCTGTCCCTTTCTAACCGAAAAATCTAAATTGGTTGTCAATTTGTTGTTGTTATTTATATCAATTTATGACTTAGAATTTGGATAATAAACTATTTCTAGATAACGAATGGATCTTTGTAGATTAAAATCAAAATTACGATAAAAAAAATGATTATAATAAAGATATATGTAGCATCCTAAATACGTAATGTATGCATGTCTTACATAAATGAATTGAGGTCAAATACAGAACTCGCAAGACCACACGGCGTATTAATATATTCTAGCTTTACGAAACAATTAATACATACTGATTAGACAGACATAAAATATATATTTACATAAAATATATACATATTTTCCCATTAACTGGGGCCCACTCGAACTTGTTTGATTGTCTGTCTAAGCGAAAATTGAAATAAAAAAATCCAGCCGAATCGAATACCTAAAAATCATATAACCATTTTTGTATGCAGCATGTGTCGCCAATCCTTTTAATTGCATAAATATACAATAATTGTTAATTTATTAATATAAATTAATGCAAACGAAAATATTATGCCTCGAAGAATTTTGCGATGAAAAAAAACAATCAATGTTTTCATGTCGATGTCAAAATAAGTATGCCAACTCAATTGGAATGGGTTTACTTACTTATTCAAGATGGCGTCAAATAAGTCAATAAGTCTGAAATAAGTATCCGTTTGGAAAACAGCCTTAGTCTAGTATTTTTCTAAGTTGAGTTGCAATTTATTAAAATAAAACGTATGAAGCGTGTCGCGAAAATCCGAAACTGGACGAAACTCATTATAAACATTTTATTGCATGTGTATACGTATTGAGAAATATTTGGCGGGAACAATTGTGCTTGTGTTTGTTTAAACGGCAATTTCAAATTTTGGTTGTAAAATTAAATGTTTTAAAGAAATATTTTTGTTTTTGTAATATAAAATGATTTATTAAATTCATTATTTTAATTCATTATTGATTACTTTGGACATACATATATATACATTTCGATTAAATTATTCAGTTTTTTAATTTCTAATATTTACACTAGTTTTTTTTTAAAATAATTTTCCTTGTTTGTCTTTTATATAATAAAAGTAATTTGTGGATATTAAATCGGTTTCGATAGAGTTCGTAAATTTTTCCATAGTACAATCTAAAATGTTGAAAATAATATTATAATTATTAAATTTAACACGGAGTAACGTAAACCATACCTCACATTATCTTTATTGATCGTTAAACGTAAACTTGCAGCTAAGCTCTTTGGTGAACAGCCCTGTAAAGTTTGCCCTAATGCACTTTTTTAGTTCGTGGCCATCTTGCTTCATAAATAATGATTTCTAAATATAAAATAGGAAAACAAAATATAATAGATTGTACCAAAATATCTCGAATGAATCTTTACATTACCAATTGTTTTACAGCCTTCCTATCTTCAATTAAATTAATATCAAAGTTGACAATAATGTATCCGCATCGTTAAAAGTTACTATAAACTTAGCGTTCTCACAATAAACTAAATAACGCCATTTGTATAGGCATATGTATATAATACGTATACGCTACAAACACTATCATTATAATGTGAAGTTTAACTTTCGTTAATTTTGGATGAAAACGAAGGAAAATACTGTGCTCAATTTTTACTTTCGTTTTGTTATACTTGGGATATGAAAAGACACAAAAAAAACAAAAGATCAAATCAAATCATAGATTTTAGTTGTTGTTTTCCTTGTTTTTCGCCTTTTCATTTCGCGATTTCATTTGTGTGATCAATTTACACAGAGGCGGCGAGGATATGGTGGAGCCGTTTCGTTCATGATGAGTGGTTGGTCGGTGTCTGTGGTTTGTGATGGTTGTTCATTGAACATTGTGTTTCTCAACTTACGGAGGGTTATATTCATATAACATGCTCTGTCGTTACCTGTATTTGTAAGCTATTTTGGGCTTTTTTAAATCGTCTTCTTTGGGAGTTGATGTAGTTATCAATTGTTGGTATAAAAAGGCAAGTTTGCAGTTTTGCATGGAACCCTTGTCCGAGGTTTGGATTTGTGTATCCAGGTTGGTCTCTGCTGAATATTATAGATGTTTTTGTTAAAGTTTACCATCAGTTTCGAAGGAAATGAGTCATTTTTGAAATTTTAGGATCGTACGCTGGGGTTTTTGAGCTGTAGGATTGCCACGATACTTTTATAATCACGGCTTTATGAAGCATGGGTGTTGCCGATTAGTGATGTTGATGGGAGATCGCTTGGTGAATGGTAGAGGTGTCACGGGGAGAGGATTCAAACCGTTTCTTGGGGTTGTTTCGGATATAACATTGTATGTTGCAGTGTGTTTTTTGTTTATAGAGGGGGTGGGTATCGAGTACTCCTGGATAAACATTACATATTTTTTTGGTACATTTTACTATGACTATTTATAAAATAATTCTTTTCACAATGTGATTTCAGAGATTAGTAGAACTTTACTAATATTCCTTCACCCAATTATTCAGCGTTTGAGTATTAAATTATTATACATATTTTAATTTGGTGAGAAATTTAGAGTTATCAAGGTTTACCAGGTGTTTATTATTAATATTATTAATCAATGCAGTTCCTGATTAAGCTAATTTATTTAGTTCTTTCTAATGAAGATTTTTGATTACAGGATCTTTGAATTCGTAATACCCTCTAATTAAAAATAAAATTTTAATTTAAAAGTCAGAAGAGCAGACAATGTAGGAATTATAATGGCTATATCGGGTTTCTAATAAATTTGATATTTCAGCGAATACTTTTTGAAATTGCAGATATCTTGGAAGCTACAAATTAAATTTGAAATGCAGTTAAATGTTGCTGTACTGAGATAGTTTTTCAGGGATCATGGCTTTTTTTAATTAAATTATTTTCTAGGTTGTTTCAGGAGACTGTCATGAAGAGGTTGTTTGAGAGATTGTAAATTGGTGAAGGTTTGGATTAGCTTGATCTAGGTTTGATAAATAATTATCGCTGGTTGTTCTTTTTATGATTTATGATTTATTTAATATGATTGGGTTATTTGGAAAATGGATCCTACAGTTGTGCTAGCTACTTATTAATTCCGCCATCTTACAGATTCCTGATTGCTTTAAAATAACTATTCAATTCTGGTTTAATTTGTTTAGGTATCTAAAACTGTGCCACATTATTGATATTACCTTACATATATCAGATTAGCTGTTTTTGAAACCAGATTTCATTTGGCCATTTAGATTAGGGATGGCAAGGACAAGTGATCTTCACATTATATAATTTTTTTATTTAACTATTTTTTATAAATAAATCCATTAATTCAACTGATTCACAAAGATTCTATCAGTTGAAGATAAAAAGAAGGTCGTGCTTTCCTTTCGTGCTTTGATACTGTACTGCAATATTTGATTTCTGGATTCGATTTATTTTAATTTATTTTGATTTAATTTGTTTTAAGAGAAATTTAGTTAATACTAATCATAACATTACATTTATTTTATTCAAGTTAATTTAACTCTTAATAATGACATTTTATTTCAGCAAATTTACTGCAACTTAATTAATTATACATTTTAATTATAATTATATTTTTTTTTAGGATGAAAAAATCAAAAATAATTGTGTTGTCTTAAACCGCTAACCGTCTTATATTACATTTCAACTAACAATTTTCTAACTATTGACTACTTAGGTGTCTGAAACCGGGTCAATTCCCATAATAATTAACAAACCTTTCCTATCCTTCCATCTTGTTATATGTAACAGAGTGTGCGGATGGGCCCGGCGTCAACCGGGAATCTTACTTAGGTTTGGTTGCACATTCCAATCAATCAATCAATCAAAAATAAAATATTAAACTATTAATTTCTCTCTATAGTTATTGACTACGTTACAAATATTGGGGTTTATAATTGCTTGATTCTTCGTGGTTTGAAATTTATTCATCCGATATTGTCTTTTATTTGAATAATATTAACGACTTATAGCTTAATTAAAAATGGCTATGGAACCAAAATATTTGAGTGTTGATGAAATTGAGATTGAATGTTTGGTTAGGGGTATTTCGGGTTCAGTAATTGAACAACTAGATAGTCTAACATCAGCATTTAAGTTAGAGAGTAAAGATAATAAGCTTGCTCCGTTAAAAACCCATTTGGCTGCTAGAAAATCTCCTCAGAGGGAATTAACCATTTGTTCAGAAAAACTGAAAAATCTCAAACCTCAAGTGCAAGAAATACCTGAGCTAACTCTTGATGAACGTAGCACCAAACTTGCAATTTTAAGTACACGTATTATGCACGTAAGCGTGCGTCTCCAAAACTACCGCGAAAAATTTGTTAGACGCTTGTAATAAAGTTTTAGAGGTAATTCGATCGTTACTGGAATCAAAAGTATCGGTTGATGACTTTGAAAAATCAATTTCTGAAGCTATATCAGACGCGTATCCTCAGGACCCAGTAATTACAGATTATTCTGATTCATCCATGGATGATAGTGATAATTTTGGAAATAAATCTAAAAATAATTTAACTAGTTCCTCTGCGGAAAACAATCGTGAATCAGATTTGACTAAATGTAGTGAAGTCCCACAAAACCCATTTTCGGCTTCCCAATACCACGTTTTAAAGGATTTGGTTAAGGAATTATCAATTAGAGGCGATGCTGAAGAACTCCTACATGACAAAGATTCCTTAAAAAATGGTCAAGGGCATTCGCAGCAACGAGGCGGTGAACATAAGGATTCCTCCAAATCTGCACCTCAGGGTAATCTGAATAGTAAGGTTGATGCCTCAATAATGGGAATACACTAATTGAATATTACTTTCGACGGCTTACCTAGTGGGCCCGCAGTTGAGCGATTTTTATACCGAGTCGAGCGGCTTTCAAGCGCAAATAAAATTTATTAATTTCAAAATGATTGATTTTAAAATTTCTTCAATGATTTGCATTTACTTTTAAGAAAAAGTGCCCTAGAATGGTATTGGTCATTCCTTGAACGTAGTGGCAATGTGGATTGGGAAACTTTAAAGAAAGGGCTTTTGGAAAGATTTAAAGACTGCAGAACTGATGCAGAAATTCGTCAGTCAATTTCATTCATCAAGCAAAAATCTGATGAAACTTTTTTGGATTCTCACACTCGTGTAATAGACGCCTCTTTATCTCTTAGCACCCCTCTCACCGACAGCGATCCTTGTTTCATCTTGCGACGAAACATGCATAGTGCCCTACAATATAAAATTGCGGGAAAGCATATTACGGCGGTATCAGAATTGGTACATCAATGTGTTGAGATAGAGGATACATGGAAGAGATTCAATGCCGAAAAATCTGAGAGATGGGTAACATTTAAGCAAGTTCAAGAAATGGATTACGATAATTCCGATTATACAGGACATAATTATAAAAAAATCGGTTACACGGTAAATAACTATCCAACCTGTTCTAAGATAATGAACTATGACCCTAGAAATATTCAAGCAAGTTCTCAAATCGATTCTTCTCCATCATATGCAAATCGACTTATCGACTACTCTCAAAATGAATACCGCAGTACTCTTTGTGCGTTAGGGTCGAATAACCGACAAAATAATACCCAGAATTATACGAATCGAGGGTAATCAACTTCACAATATATTGTTCGACATTGTTTTGGGTGCGGTGCACCTAACGTGATTCGACCAAATTGTCAGGCGTGTAACACCAGACGAGAGATGAGAACTCCTGGTGCTCAACCTCCCACAAATACTACCACAACCAGGACGGAAACCGAGGACGCTGCCTCCAGCACCTACCCGGAACTTTACCGAAGGCAGACATAAATTGTTGTGCATTTGAAATAAGTCCTGCAGCTCCCGATATACACACACAAAATTTATCAACAAAAACAAACTATTTGCCGAATAGCAACAACTCTTTTTGTTATGATATTATTCAATCATCGGCTGTGTTTAATCAAAATTTCCCGAAAGATAATACAGTAACGCTGACATTCCTACATTACAATCAAAAGTCACCCAAACTTACTTTTCAATACCTACCGTAAAACCACGACACCGGACGTTTAAGTATTGGTCGTTGCGACGAACGCTTAAAAAAATGATTTGTGAATCAGTTATACATACTCTGGACCACAACACTGATACCCAACCGTATGCTAATGTAATGATTGCTGGGACACCGTATACTGGTTTGCTAGATAGTAGTGCCACTATTAGTGTCCTTGGCGCTGGTTCTGAAAGTTTACTGGGAAAAAAGGTGTAAACATCCATTACCTTCCTTCTTTTCTGAATACAGCGAGTGGAGAAAAACAACGCATTATAGGACATATCGTGGTACCCGTTTCTTATGAAGGTAAAGTTAAACGTCTTCGACTACATATCGCTCCTGGATTGATGCAACCGCTATATCTAGGCATTGATTTTTGGAATACGCTTGGCTTAGCTCCTGCAATTATCGGTTCGCTAGATATTGTAAAGCCTGAACAATCCGATAACAATCGCCACCGATTATCTTCCGAAAACGAACGGCGGCTTAGTAATATACTAGATTCTTTCCCGTGCTCTATTAAACAAGGATTGAGTCACACTAACTTGGTGACACATGTCATAGATGTTGGTTCTGCAAAACCTATTAAACAGCGGTACTACCCCGTCTCCCCGGCCGTCCAAGCCGAAATTTATAAGGAGTTGGATAGGATGTTTATGCTGGGAGTGATAGAGAAAAGTCAAAGTGCGCAGAGTTCGCAAGGCCAGCGGCATGGTGAGGTTATGTCTTGAGGCCCGGAAGGTGAATGAAGTAACAATCAAAGACGCATATCCACTGCCGCTGATAGAATGATTGCTAAGTCGACTCGACCAAACAAAGTATATATCAACGATCGACTTAAAGGATGCATTTTGGCAAATCCCTCTTGACGTGGCATCGCGTGATAAAACCGCGTTCACTGTTCCGGGCCGCCCCTTCTATCACTTCACAGTCATTCTGTTCGGGTTATGCAACGCCCCTCAGTCATTGTGCAGACTGATACACAATGTGATTCCGTATTGCTTGCATGACCGAGTCTTTGTGTACCTGGACGACTTGCTCGTTGTTTCTGAAGACCTGGAAGAGCACCTATCGTTGTTTCTGCTGACCTGGAAGAGGACCTATTTTTATTGTGCGAAATATCCAGATTGTTACGGGCAGCAAATCTCACGATTAACATAGAAAAAAGCAAGTTCGTCCTAAAGAAAACAAAGTACTTGGGTCATGTAATTGGTAACGGAATCATACGCATGGACCCGGACAAAATCCAGGCTATTGCCGACTATCCAACTTCCTCAAACCGTTCGACAATTGCGGTGATTTTTAGGTATCGCAGGATAGTACCAGCTTTTCATTTTTTGCTATGCGGCGATTACAGCGCTCTTAACCGATCTGCTGAAAAAGAGCCAGAAGCTTAGCTGGAATGAGTTGGCAGATAACGCCTTTAACAAAATTAGAACTGCACTTACCTCGGCACCTGTCCTGCGTAACCCGGACTTTTCGCGTCCTTTTTACATCCAATGCGATGCGAGTTTGGGTGGAGTAGGGAGCGTTTTGTTTCAAAAAACCCAACAAGGAGAAGAACATCCTATAGCGTGTTATAGCCATAAACTTAAGTCTGCTCAGCGTAAGTATAGCGTCACAGAACTCGAATGCTTAGCCGCCATCCTCAGTGTGAAAAAATTCAGACCATATGCTGAGGGGTACACTTTCACCATTATTACAGATCATTTTTGTTTAAAATGATTGATGGGGCAGAAAGACTTATCTGGAAGACTTGCGCGATAGAGTTTGCAACTGCAAGGTTTTAATTTTTGTATTGAGTATCGGAAAGGATCTCAAAATGTGGTACTTGATGCCTTATAGTGAGTCTCTTGTGAAGCTTTTGATAACAGGGATGTCTGTCACGATGATGGGAGCATGCCGCCTCAGCATGTCGATCTAGATTCCGCTGAGTTTCTCGCTTATACTTACATTGACAGAATTAATGCCCTCAAAGAAAATCCATCGGCTAAAACAAACTTTGCGGAAATTGTACATTAACATTAAACCTAACATGACCTGGTTAAACGATCTGGGATGCTGGACACTGGTAATACCTGATTTTTTATTCCGTCATTATTGAAGCAAGCTCATAATTCCCCAACTGGCGCTTATTTAGGACAGGAAAAAACTTTAGAGATCCTTCAACGGCAATTTTGTTGGATGACCATGGCTCGTGACGTCAGAGACTACATTCGTAAATGTGAAATGTGTAAGAAGATAAAGGCAACGAACTAGACCACACAACCTCCAATAGGGAAATTTATAGAGATACATCGACCCTTCTAGAAACTTTTTATGGACTTTTTAGGTCCATACCCTCGAAGCCGCTTAGGGAACACATTCATCTTGATCGTGCTGGATCAATATACAAAATTTGTATTAATCGAACCACTAAAATCCGCTGCTACTAACCTTGTTGTGAATTTTTTGAAAAAGAGAGTTTTTAGTATCTTTGAAGTTCCAGAAGCGATTACCAACGATAATGGCTCCCAATTTAAATGAAAGCTTTTGGCTGATTTATTGGACCATTACGGCGTACAACACCACACCCCGCAATCAAACGCGTCTGAGAGGGTGAAGAGAACCATTCTCTCCGCTATCCGATCATATGTTCAAGACGATCACAAGAATTGGACTTACATTTAGAAGGAATTAATTCCGCATTAAGAAATGCATTGCATGGCTCGACAGGGTTTTCCCCCTACTTTTTAACTTTCGGTCAGCACATGGTGAATCATGGATCATTGTATAAGTTAATGCGAAGTCTTAATTTGCTAAACGACCGACAAGCTTCCGTGACGGACATTAATAAACGACTTTCAACTGCCCAAGAAGTAGTCCTGTCTCATTTGCGAAACGCTTATAAAAGAAATGTTACAACTTATAATCTACGTAGCAAAGCAAAGAATTTTGATCCCGGCCAAGACGTTTTTGTAAAAAACTTTATTCAAAGCAACGCAGCTGCAAATTTCTCGGCTAGACTCGCTCCTAAGTTCGTAAAAGGCAAAATAATTAGGAAAATAGGTAGCGTCTCGTACGAAGTAGGCGATAACTATGGCCAATCATGGGGTATTTTTCATGCCAAAGATCTCCGGTGACAATTTTCCCATCATTAAATGTTTTTCTCGTTCTTGCGTCACTATGTTCTGTTTCTAGGAAATCTTATTAGACCTAATTATGAAAGAGAAACATCATTGATAATTCAATTTCGATTTCGATAATCACGTAAAATATGATTTTTATCGTTATATGTCAGTTCGTTATAAGTCAGTTGGAATTATTATTATAAATTTAACAGTTTGCCCGGCTGGAGACTATCTCAAGGGTGATGGGTCTGCCCCACGATTTGTAACGTAAACCCGTTCCAAGTTTTGTATCTTTGTTTGTCAAGAAATTTAATTGTATTATCTATCAATAATTCGTACTACGTAATAGTTATTATTCTAATTTAGCTCAACCTCATTCTAGCATATACCTAGGCTACTGTATAAATTGTAGATTATTATTGACGAGTTTTATTTGATTGATAATATAAACTGGAAAAGCAAAATGTAATAGACTAAACAGCTGATTGTGACTGTCTGGTTTTTGTATCGGTTATGGACCAACGAAAAAACGAAAAGATCGGGGGTGGTGTAAAATATTTCAACCTATAAACATCATTTTGGTAAAGGGTGAAAAGCCAAAGTAAAATGTGAAGTCCCATGGTGGTGTAGTAAAACTTTGTGTTTTTAATAAAATAAATACTAAGTTAAAATCGAAACGACAATATTCGTGTGATCTTATTTTTTTTAAAGACAATTTGTTTTGCAAGTGCAGTTAAGATAACGAGTGTATAGTGCGGTAGTTAACTGAAATCAAGCTAGTGCAAATGGACAATTAAGTTACCAAAAAAAAATAGTTAAAAGTTATCGCATTAAGAAACTTACTGAACTACAAAAAAAAAATACCGTAGGTGATAAAAGTCTTGTTTAGAAATAAAAAAAAGTTTGAACTAAAATATGTTGTTCTGATACCGACGAAAAAAACTATCTAAAATTAAAAATGAAATACAAAAATCTTATAGTATAAATAAATACAACTTAACATATAAATAAATAAAATAACTAATTAAAAGTTCCACATACCATAACAGTTGTGCCGCACCCAGTTATAGTGGTAAAAATTTCCTTTGAAACTTTATGCAATACACCTGTACGTGAATCGAGGATTCATCCTCAAGGATTAATGGCGACCAACATCGCCATGTTACGTAACGGATCCGTAACGCTTCGAGTCCATACATGTCAGGTTTCTTTAATTTTATTATTATAATTTTTTTTAAATTATATTCTTAATTATATATTTAATTGAATTTCAAAATAATTGATGTTTCCAGGCAAATTATCTATTGATATAAAATTGCTATATAAATAATTTTGTTCTGTAATTAAGAGGGTGCAAAATATCTGGTCCAGTGCAGATTGCTAATGAATTTAACGAGTTCTTTACTAGTGTTGGTGATGCTAATGCTACCAGTCTCCTCTGAAGGAGGATGAAGCTGACAAAAATTGATTGATTGATGGATTGATTGATTCTGAATGCACGACCAAGTTCTTACACAGGAGCTCCCGGGTGACACCGGGCCCACCATACACTCTTTTTTACATATAACAAAACCGGAGGATTGGATAGGTTAGTTAAATGGGACAGAATCGGCCCGGTTACAGACACCTAGGTATAGCCGATAGTTAGTAACACAAAGACAGCACAAAACTAATCTACTTGGGGAAGGATAAAGGTTTAATAGGTTAAATGGATAATGATGGTATTGGTCATCAACTATTGCTTCTTTAAATCAGCAACCTAAGAAAAAATGTTATTATTTTACATGTATCTGGAAATCACCTAAAAATGAATACTATATTAATACTTTTCGACATCCTAAACAAAACTGATTGTTGAATCGGCCCAATTTCATACACCTAGGTAGAGACGTTATAGTTAGTAACACAAAGACAATACAACTCTAAACTACACAATCAGCAATTAATTTTGTAAAGAAAAATTATTTCATAAGCAATATGTATAATTCCTGAAAATTAATACTAAATTAATATATTGCTGCTTACCTAAATAATATGAACATTTATAATTTAATAAAACCAAAAAAATATACTTAATAATAATAATTAAGGGAAACGACGCGTTTATTACTTTTACGGAAAATCTCGAAAATGCATACTCGATATTGCTCACAAACAAATCATAAGAAAATTCTAATTCTTCTCTTTCTGATAATTTCGTAAATGGATTTTCTTTAATATAAAATCAATTTCATGTCCGACAAAGTTTTAGAAAAGCCCAGCACGAATCGATTTTACTCAACCAAATTCATGTGCCGGTTTATAAATTTTGAAAAGGTGGGATCCTTAATGAGGATGAATTATTGAAATCAAATGAGATAACCGCAGTGATCAACAATCAACTCTGAGGAAAATGGGCGGTTTTAAAAATTTTTTTTGTGTATTTGTTGAGGACTATGTCAGTTCGAAAAACTAATCAGGGCTTCCCATCGAGGGTTGGGGACAATTTATAGAATTTTGTATTATGACCAAATATATTAATAGAATTCTTCTTGGCCAATTAAGATATCCCTAGAAATCCAAATACAACCTCAGGTATATGGAGTGTTAGTTAGAGACCATGTTATTTGACTGATTAATTGATTGGAATGTGCGACGAAACCTAAGTAAGATTCCCGGTTGACACCGGGCCCATCCACACGTTCTTTTACATATAACAAGATGGAGGGACAGGAAAGGTGAACTAATTATTATGGAAAATGACCCGGTTTCAGAGTACAAGGCAACATAATTATTTAATATGTATGTTATGGTACAATACCCAGCAATCAGGGTCCTAAAATTATATTAAATTATCCGCAATATAACTTATACTATATCCAGTGGTCGTTTTTACTATTAGGAATACTAATAAAAAATGGTAAATATTGAAGTATTAAATAATAAAATTAAAGCAGTTAAATGTAATGATTAGTATTAATTAATCCAACTCAATTCTCCTGACAAATATTAAATAAAATTAATTGAATTCAAACCACCAAACAATTAGTACAATATAATAATACTCGTCACTGCCGTCATCTGAAAATCCAGCTCAAACCTGAATATAAAGACTAAATAGAATCAAAATTATAATTTCAGGAACTTCAACTCTTCTAAATACTAAACAAAGTAAAACATTAAAGCATATATTTAGAATTATTATTAAGTTTAATAAGTAGCAAATAAATTTCCATTTTACCGAATAAAACCTGTTAAAATATAGTTCAGTAATAATTAGTACAACTTTTAAATAAATTGTGATAAATATAAATAAACTTAGATCTCGGCATAATTAAGACTTAAACCAGAATTAACTTCCCCAGCAAAATAAATTTTTGATTCGAACCATAATCAAAACCACTTGCAAAATACTATGAAGGCCTCCACCCAAAATCTTGATTAGTGAATTTAACCCTTTCACGGAAGCACAGTTATTTAAATTGTTTGTTGTACAATGAAAATAATAACGCTTCCTCTGGGACACGGAAAACCACATTCAATATTAATAACCTACATCTGTAGATTTTCTGAAATGTAATTCTAAATTAATATTTTCCGGCTTCCTAAATAATAAAAACATTTATTAAATTTATCCTCCTGCAATTCCCCACATTACACTATAAAAATTACTCTAAAATCCATTAGTATTTAACAAAAAGCAGAATAGGTAAAAAAAAAATGAAAAGTTGTAAAAAATATGTGAGGCATTCCAAAGGCAATGGATCCCGAAAACTATCAAGATTATTCAATACCAGATTAACTACCGGATTGGTTATTTCAAATAAATTTAGCTTATTTCGCAAACATTTCAAATGATTTATTAATTTTGGTCACTAACGAATATTCGTTTCATTTCCAAGTAAATTATACTGCACCGAACATATTATGTCATGCTCAGTGGAGCTTTACCAATCCTAAACCAATTACTGGCAAATGTGGTATGCAGAATTCGATCGACACTCTAGAATAAAACTCAATGGAACTAGATCATCATGGCCAAATTCGGTGCGCAAAGCTGAATTTGACAAAATTTTGGGATTCGGATATAATGATGAACCCAGGTCGTTACCTAACCGATAATTTTCCGTTTTAGTTTGTAGAGCTGGACTAGGATTTTAATAAACTTAGGTCAACTTGTATTGGGGTTTCTACGTGTTTTTTTTGTAGTCAAACAGTTCGACATTTGAGTGGAAATAATTAAGTTCCACTCCAAAAAATTATTGTCAAATCAGGTATGCAGAATTAATTATGTTTAAATCTGGTATATTGAGCTGCATCGAGATTCCAACATAAATCCTGGGTGAAGTTCTGGATTTTTCTTCAAAATAAATTTGAAAATAATCAGCCAAATAAATATCTAGTTCCTACATTCAGCATTGTTGAACCAAACTTGGCCCTAACCCGCCAAAAGACGACTAAGTCAAATTCAGCTTTCCCAAAACTAACGTTTGCTCGAACTCCAATTCAGCCCAATTCGTCCATATGTGGAAGGTTTCTTACATAATTGGTGCCTGAGCAAGTTGAATAGGGTTTAGAACTCAAATCAATCGATATTCGTGTCTGACGTTCCCATGTAATTGCGAACCTGTTTCGAGAAATATTATTGAGCCAGAGAGATTATTTTACAGAAAATAGCGCCAGCAGTAAGCAATCTAAAATAAAAGAGTCAACATAAAAAGGCCGAAGGATATCACATGAAATATTTACTCGTCATTAAAAACGAAAATAAAAATTAAAAACCATTTTCCCTTTGCCATACCGTAACACATATGAGGTTTCACCCTTTTAAACCATTCTACAAAAAACGTGTTATTTGTATTATTTGAAATTTTCATCATGCATTATTATTAGTTAGAGAGAATATTAATTTAAGTAAACAAATTATAAACCAATTAAATAAACAAAAAAAAATCAGTTAATAACAAATAATAATAACGCCTGTATGTACATGTTATATATTTACAATACATACATGAAATTCTTTGTGACCGGTTTCTGGCCTCAAAATATCATTAGCATAGACAAGCAAGTTTCATGAGTGATTCTTCGATAATCGAATCATTTTTGCAATGTCCTCGCATAGTCTATCCAAAATAATTTATCGAAAAAAAAACAACTTACACAAAAATACGTCGATAAATGGAAACATTTACACACATTACAAATAAAAACAAATATATACATTAAAATAATATTAATATAATAATATATTAAACTAATTATTAAAATATTAAAATAATTATAAATAAAAACAATTAATTATATATACAGATATACACACATACATATACACACATGTATATACACACATAAACACGAACTCCTCTCAAACAGACAATAGACCTGTTTACTTATCTGTCAAATATAAACGTCAAAATTATCTGTAGGCCAAACGTTCTTGTATTTAGTGTTGTAGTTGCTGCATTTTTAAAAATATATTCAATTAAATTGAGAAATTTAATTTGTTATTTTATTTTATTTTGTTATAAAATATATTTTGTATTGATTACAATAATCTGTGCAATGCCATTAAAGTGTTGTGTGGTGAATTGCTCTATGCGAGGTGGTAGAGATGGTGGAATCAAGTTTTTTAGGTTCCCAATGATTCCAACAAAACGCTTAAAATATAAAGCACTGGCAGAAGAAAGGCAACTAGCTTGGTTAAAGGCGATAAATAGGAAGGACCTTAAGCGCGTATCGTTGAAACATTCAACCGTTTGCTCGAAGCATTTTTTATCGGGGCGCAAATTTAAAAGATAAATTGAATGTTGACTAGGCTATAAAGCCAAAATAGTTTCGACAGAACGGTATGAACGGGGGAATAAAAGGGCATCACAGAAGGTTGAAACGGATAATTTACAAAAGGAGACATTTGGCGTTGTAGATAACCAAAATATTATACAAGAAAAAGCATGCCAAACAGAAGGTAAATAAATAAAATTTTGGTTCATTAAATTATTACATTAACAAAACTATATTGAGTTTCTTTATAATATATTCTGTTGTTCTTAGACTTTTATTTAGCAACTACAAAAGATGAATTAATAGCTCAACTTAAAGAACAAAATAAAGTTCATTTACAAACAATAAAGCAGCTTAAACGGGAAAATTTGAAGGCCAGAATAAACTTGACATTGGATGATCTTAAGGCAAGCCCTAGAATGACCACATACTATACGGGGTTCAATGATTTTGATACTTTGGAAGTTATATTTAAAAATGTCGAACATTCTCTACCTATCATAAAGGGAGGCAAAATGGACAAATTTGATATTTTTTTGATGGTGTTCATAAAATTACGACTAGATTTACCATTTACGCACCTAGCATTTCAATATCATGTAACAACAAAAACAATTTCTATCCTTTTTCATAAAGCGATTATAGCAATTCACAATAAAATCAGCTGTTTTGTGTTCTGGCCAGATATCGAGGCTTCTAAAAGAAATATTCCTGAAATGTTCAAACAAATATTTGGAATGAAGCCGGTGTTTATAATAGATTGTTTTGAAATATTTATCGAAAAGCCGGGTATGTAATAAACTTTATACTTGCAATAATTACTAAGTAGTGGCTAATGTTTTATTATGTTGCAGGAAATTGTTTAGCTCGTGTTAACACTTTCTCAAATTACAAGCACCACCAGACTCTAAAATACCTAGTCTGTATATCATCGTTTGGAAGCATAGCATTTATATCGAAGGGTTACGGTGGACGATGTAGCGACAAATTTATTTTCGAGTCATGTGGCATTTTGGATTACATAAATGAAGAGGACATTATCTTGGCCGATCGTGGATTTTTAATTGAACATTCTTTAAGTAAGAAAAGGGCTACACTGATTATGCCATCGTTCAAAAATAAAAAATCTCAGCTAGAACCGCTTTCAGTCGAAAACAATCGTCAAATTGCTAGTGTCAGAATTCACGTCGAACGGATCATTGGAGTTTTACGACAAAAATTTTTAGTAACAACTAATCGACAACCCATCACAGCAATTTAAAAAAAAACCTATCAAAATATGTACTTTGACTACATAATTAAGATATCTTGTGCTGTTATTAATTTAAATCCATCAATTGTAGTAAACGAATAAAACTCTCTCTGGCACTATATCCCATCATGGGATTTGGTCGCCTCAAATGAGGATTCATAATCATATTTTTAATTTCGGATAATGAGCGATTAATTCATTGATCCGAGCGATTAATTCATTGATAATTTAATTTATTTTAATATCACATAAATATATTTAACTTATCACACATAAAATTTTATTTAATAAACAACAGCAAAATTCACAAACCATATACGGTGTTAATCGTTTGAGTGGCCTACAGATAATATTTTATCTGTCAAAATTTTTTAAGTAAACAGGTCTATTCTTTAAAATTTCATTTTCATCCTTTTTTTGCCATTACACTTTTAAACAATTCACCGTGAATAATATAACCATATTATTTTAATGTGTGATTGTGTGAACGCATATAACAGTGTGTCCCTTTTCCTGCCTGCCATCACAATTGTGTGGGTAAATCAAAAGAATCATGTCAAAAACTCATTTTTTCATGCAGTTTGAACTAACATACACATTTGTGCATTCCACTTAAATCATTTTCGACCGAAAAATAACACTATAACTATAATAATAACAAAATAATTAATATATTATCAAAAACAAATAATCGTTATGTTTTATAATTTATATGTTACTTATATAATTTATATGTTATTAAATTATAATGCTTTTTTCAAAAATAATCCCGATTAAACTAAGGTCCGTTAAAATCTGGAAAACGTTAAACCTGTCATTTTGAACACACACATTTGTGTGGGCTGGGCTCAAATTAAAGAAAAAAATATTGTTTTTGTGATAGGAAAAGGGATATACATACAAAAGAAAATAGAACAAATTTGTATGTATATGCATTTAAAACCATACGGTCGAACTTATTTTTCTCATCCTTCTTTTACTTCTAAAATTTTCGTAATGTAAAAGTAAATCATCTTCCACACACACTCACACACACACACGCAAACGGTACAACACCACACTATGGCGAGGCGACATATTAATAATGTGTATTTCTTATTACTTGTATTTATAAGTACAACAGCTACTAAAATATGTATTTATGTAAATAAACTTATAATTTAAATTGAAAATATAATCAAATATGAATAAAAATAATAAAAATAAAAATAAAAACACTTATCTTATGAATCCTTTGGAACATACTCGAACGTAGAAATAAGTGTGATGCATTTGCTCGCACTACACACAATTTCTACCCATTGCTGTGCATTGCACACTACTTTTAATATTATTTATAATTATAATTATATTAATTTCACTTTTAATTAAATTATTAAAACATTATTATTATATTATTTTATTTATCATAACACACTTTTTAACACATTTTATAACACATTACAATATTACATTAAACTAAATTTAATTTAAAACTACAGAGAAAGACAAAACACGTCTTTCCTCTGCGACGATCAATCGTCGTCCTCCCTTGGATGAAGCTGACAAAAATAGATTAATATGTCAATATTACCAATCTATGGATAGTTGCGTTTTTTCGGAAATTTCATCTGAAGAACTGTATTTTACAATTCTTTCGCTAAAAGATAATTCAACTCCTGCTTTGGATGGGATTTCAAATAATGTTGTTAAAAAAATGTCCTGGTTCTTAGTTGATGTCTTATCTTTTATTTTCAATTTAAGCTTGGTAACTGGAATTTTTCCTACATCGTTAAAGCGAGCCTTAGTTGTTCTGATCTTTAAAAATAATGTTAAAACAAGTATGAACAACTATAGACCAATCCCTCTACTTTCGGTTTTCTTGAAAATATTTGAAAAAGCCATAAAAAGTAGAATTGTTTTCTTCCTAGAAAAAAGAGACTTTTTCTCTCCTGCCAAATATGGTTTTAGGAAAAATAAAAATACTGAACAAACTATCGTATCTTTCCTAGAACAAGGAACTGAACATATTGATAAAGGGTCCAAGGTATCTACTCTATTTATAGATTTAACAAAGGATTTTGACAGAGTTCAACATAGCACATTGTTAAAAAAGCTATATTGTTTTGGATTCAGAGGGGTAACCCGGGATTGGTTGTCCTCGTACTTGAATGGGCGAACGCAATTGGTTAGAGTAAATGGACAATTAAGTAAAGAGTTACCGATAAATGTGGGAGTCCCACAGGGTTCTGTCTTAGGACCTTTATTATTTTTAGTGTATGTAAACGGTATCTTTCGACAACAATTTCGAGGGTCTCCAACTGCTTTTGCTGACGATTTCTCGTTTACATATGCTAGTCCAAGTTATCAAGATAATATCACGCTCATAGATCAAGATTTAAACAGTTTGTCTATTTGGTTGGAAGCACATAATTTTGTTTTGAGTCACAAAATGAAATTATTACATTTTAGGGATACCCCATCGTTGTATCTTGAGACAACGTATCATACTTTCGAATGCAGCAGAAACAATAACACGCAATGCCCTCCTAATGACTGTTTCTTAGTGAACACTGTTGATAAATTTCGATATCTAGGTATTATTATTGATCGAGATTTAAATTAGAAAGCGCACACACAAGGGCTGAAAACTAGACTATCATTGGTCTCCAGAAAATTGTATGTTTTACGGCTATTTTGTCCGCAATATTTACTTAGGACGATTTACTTTGCATTAGCGGATTCAATACTCCAATATGGTTTATCATGTTGGGGTAGTGCTTGCAATGCTACACTACGTCCTATCTACGTGCGACAAAAGCAGTTAATCAGAATAATGTGCTTTAAACCATCTTTTTCGCCTTCGTGGCCATTATTTGAAAATCTCGGCAAACTTCCTCTACGTCACTTATTCGTCTTCAAGATACTTAGAATATTCTATGTTAAAAGTGAGAATAATTTTGTGACTCATGCAGGGTATAATCTCAGATCAAATCATACCTTCATGAAACATATTCCTAAGTTTAGATTAGATCTACGGAGAAACTTTATTAATATCGTCGCACCAATCATTTTTAACAATTTACCGTTGGATATACGTAAGTGCGGCAACTTCTCTAGTTTTTCAATATACCTTAAAGAATGGCTTCATCAAACTAAAAATATTGACCATCTTTTTCAACTATTGGTTTAAAATGTTATTGTTTTTTATTGGTTTTAAAATTATATATGTTAAAATTAAATGGTGTAGTTCAAGAGGTTTTAATTATATTCATGTGTAGTGAATTATTAAGATGTAGTTATAATTATATTGTACAATTTTTGTTTCTTTCAATTTTAACTGTAAATTAAATTGTTTTTAATTTTATAAATAGAATTCAAATAATTTTTTTGTGGTTTAGAATCAGAGGACCAGTCACGTGATCTATTTGATCCAATGGTTCTCTTATCTTACCTTATTAATCTTGTTAGTTTTAATAATGTTGCACACACAATGTATTTTATTTATAATGTTTAAGCTGGTAATGAAATAAAATAAATAAATAAATAATTAAAAGTATACACCGGTAGTGTTGTGCATTTAGAATGTATTCGCATATGCGCGAATTATAAGTTTCCTTGTGGGGAACATTCTACAGTGAAATACAGTGGCACGGAGTTGTGTACGTAGAGTTAATTCGTACAAACCGAACATTAATGTGCAAACAAAATACAAAAGAGTGTGAATGAATCAAATACCCGTTCGTATATCATTTATGTATATTTTATTTGATTTGTATATCGTATAAAATAAAATAACTGATCATAATAAACATTACCGTGCGTCAATAAAATTGTGATATACAACCAGTTTACAGTGAATACGAAAATTTGTGCTATGTTAAAAATTGCAAGCCATGTGCTTACTTAAGAAACATTAATAAATATCAATTAATAAAAGTATATAAAACTAATAATATTCATAAAGTAGTAAATAATTAAAACATAATAATAAATAAATATATAAATTAATATACCATTTCGAGAATTCTTTAATTCGTAAATGGCGTAAAAGTCATACTTTGGGTTAAATCAAAAAATTCGAGCACGTTGTGAAAGACCTTAACGTATACGTATAAAGAATGGTACCGTTTATAAAACTCCATTGAGCTAAAAAGAAAATTTGTCGCTAAGTCAGGATACAACGTTAACTACGCATCAAATGCCGCATTCCAGAAAAGGTATTTCGCATCATCCATAGTAATATAAAAGCATAAATCTACTGCGTAATAATAATTTCATTTCTTGATTAATTTTTTTTTTTATTTATTTATATAATTAAATTTTTAGCATTAGATTATTCGAAAAGCCAAATATTTCAAATAATTTTAGCTTACGTAAATTATTATCGATGGGATAATGGTATCGTATTTGGAATATTTCGTTTTCCGGTTATTATTTCATTATATTAATTTTTTTTCTTATTTAATTACTAACCCTTATAAATATGAACATTATTTTTTATCTTATTATCGTTTAAATAAAAATTTTGTTAATGAGTTTTGTTATGAACTAGTGCCGGTTACCTCAAACAAAAGAACATCCAGTTCATAAAAGGTTACAATAAATTTTGGTATTGGTAACTTGGTTGGTTGAAATAAATATATGATCACAAACTCCGGTTTCAATCTTCCAATTTTTATTCTTCACGTAATGACAAGACAACTTGTCGGTTTGGTGGTTGATGATAAAGAGAACAATTTTTATTATTATTTTATAAATGTTAGCAAAAAGGTTTATCTATTTTACAATAGAGGGCTATCAATCGCTTAGCTGATAATTGCCACTAGATGGCATTACACATTACATATTAGGTATTAAACGCACTTTATAATAAATAGGAATTGCATTGGAGGTCGTACAATTTGAATTAATTTACAATAGTCCTAGTGTTCAGTCGGCAAAAAATGATAAAAAATATCATGATATTTTTTATCAGCTTTCGCCATAAAACGCATTCATTTATCACAAAAAAAAAACAAGAATATTTTCGATTCTGGCTGTCAAAATTTGTGTACATTTTATTTCTAATGTTTTTGCGTTATGATTTTACAAGAACAGGAACAACATTTTGTTCAACTTTAACGTTATATTTTCCTATTAAAGAAAAATACATTGAATGCAATGTAGTCCAAATCAATGTCTAGGATACAATCAACAAAAAATATTGTTTGTGTATGATTTGTGTGTTTATTTAATAAAATTATATTTAATTTGTTATTAGTTTCAGGCTGTCGCATGAAAATTGTCTCGAGCTAGACAAAGTTAAAAATGTGTGATATATAATGCAAATGGTTGTTGCAAATGCGTTGTACCCCGTTTTTAGATCACAGAGTCGAGACATTTCATGCGGCCTCCGCTCCTTTCCATGTTCTTGTTGAATGTCCGTTTCGTTTCCTCTGGATGATTGATTAGGTGACGTTATATGGTTATAATTATTCGTGTATTCACGAATTGGGCGAGATGAATGTTAATCCACAGATTTTATGTTACATACAAATTAATATTGATTGCCTTTACACATACAAATGCCACCAAAAAGGACTTGTAAAAGTGTTTAACACAATTAATTATCTGCAAATCTCTTTTAACGAGAATTGCTATGTACTGCAACCCGTTTTAACAAACCCGTTACATTGACTGTAAGGTGATAAGAAGTATTAAACTATTGTGAAAGACACAGGAATTAGTATATAGCAAATTTTTGTTATGACAGCGTCAACAATGTTGTGACGTACAGCATCAATTTATAATTATTTTTTCGATTTGGTTGTTCACTCGGGTTTGACATAAAATTATACGGAGTGAAGTTAGGGTCACAAAAAATATCATGATAATTTTTATCATATTGGTCGGACTGAACCAACCAAGTGTGATACACAAGTGTCAAAAAAAATAAACTGGTAAGAAACTAATTACATAATACAAATTCAATTTATACTAAATTAATATTATTGGTTTAGGAATTTTTTCGGCTTTTCGGACAAAATATTATTTTAATGGACACCCATACAATGTTTACGACTATTTTAGTCGCAGAAAACAAAGAGGCCATTTATTAACAATATTTCTACCACAAAAGTAGAAAAAATGCACTCCCCTCCCCCAAACCTTTAACCCCAGGGCGTACTTGTGTACACAAAGAACACAAACCCTTGCAAAAAATGAGAACTCCCTTAGGTAGCTTCTGTGACAAGCGGGGAGGGGAGTGCATTTTTTCTACTTTTGTGGTAGAAATATTGTTAATAAATGGCCTCTTTGTTTTCTGCGACTAAAATAGTCGTAAACATTGTATGGGTGTCCATTAAAATAATATTTTGTCCGAAAAGCCGAAAAAATTCTTAAACAAATTAAATTCACGGACGATTATAAAATTCTTCTTAATTATATGTGTTGGCTTGTCACACATACATAGTGAGAATTTCCTGTGGTTTCTGATTTAGTGATATATAATTCGCTAAATCGATATGTTCTTGTTTTGTATTATCGGTACAAAGCAAGAGTTGGATTTTTGCAGTTTGGTCGTTGCAACCTGATGAGTAGACCAACTTTTTATCAGTACGAAACCAAGCTGCCAAGAAGCTACCTAAGGGAGTTCTCATTTTTTGCAAGGGTTTGTGTTCTTTGTGTACACAAGTACGCCCTGGGGTTAAAGGTTTGGGGGAGGGGAGTGCATTTTTTCTACTTTTGTGGTAGAAATATTGTTAATAAATGGCCTCTTTGTTTTCTGCGACTAAAATAGTCGTAAACATTGTATGGGTGTCCATTAAAATAATATTTTGTCCGAAAAGCCGAAAAAATTCTTAAACAAATTAAATTCACGGACGATTATAAAATTCTTCTTAATTATATGTGTTGGCTTGTCACACATATACATAGTGAGAATTTCCTGTGGTTTCTGATTTAGTGATATATAATTCGCTAAATCGATATGTTCTTGTTTTGTATTATCGGTACAAAGCAAGAGTTGGATTTTTGCAGTTTGGTCGTTGCAACCTGATGAGTAGACCAACTTTTTATCAGTACGAAACCAAGCTGCCAAGAAGCTACCTAAGGGAGTTCTCATTTTTGCAAGGGTTTGTGTTCTTTGTGTACACAAGTACGCCCTGGGGTTAAAGGTTTGGGGGAGGGGAGTGCATTTTTTCTACTTTTGTGGTAGAAATATTGTTAATAAATGGCCTCTTTGTTTTCTGCGACTAAAATAGTCGTAAACATTGTATGGGTGTCCATTAAAATAATATTTTGTCCGAAAAGCCGAAAAAATTCTTAAACAAATTAAATTCACGGACGATTATAAAATTCTTCTTAATTATTGGTTTAGGTAAATGATTATACTTCTGGTGATTTATAGGTAAGTATCTATACGTGTTAATAAATACAATGTGTAATTTTACGTGAATATCTGTGTTAATGTACCTAACATAATTTATTTTGATTACCAAATTCAAGATCAAGTTCAAGGTCAAATTATGTTAAGTATATTATTGTTTACATATGATTTTGATCTAGTTGGTATTAATAATATTTAATCTAATTTTCTAGGTAACTAATTGATGATTCGATATAATGATAAAGGTAAATACATAACTAATAATTACTAATGTTTATGTGATGTGTTTCAGATTGATGTGTTTCAGGATGAGAATTTGTTTCCTGATAAGTATATGATTAGGTACATTCGTTAACAAGTTTAATGCATCGAAAAATCAAAATTTACTTGTCTAATTTTTCTTGAGGGGAATTTTCTCAGCGTTCCAAACTTTGATTGGAATAGTGGTGGTTAAATGGAATGGGTTGTTTGTTTGTTTCTCGATCAAAAGTGAGTGAAATAAGTTCAACATGAATTAAATAGTATCAGTGATTTTGGAGAATGCAGTGAAACCATGTAAGTACGGAGGGTGAAAACCCATTGTTAGTGATATCGTTGCCTGGTCTAATTTTCCTTCCTAAAGATTCCTTTTTTGTCATCAATTTTTTTTCCTTATGGCGGTTAGACACGGACTATTAATGCTTCAAAACACCCACCCCATCCACTGAGTTTTAGCTGGCAAAGACCAACCGCCTTGAAGCCTCTTAATAGTCGAATTACTAGTTAATTCTGTTAGTGACCTAGTATTTTCCGGGGGAAGCATGGGATACATGCTTCACAACCAACTCATACTACCGCATGGTCGTTACAGTGGCGCCCAAACTACACAGCTTATATCCGGCCTTCTGCCAAAAATAACCGTTTAAAGAAAAAGTACGCCACGGTCGTTGCAGTAGCGTGTCCAAAACGTTATCAACGGCTGATACGATTTATTTATAGTACTACCATATTATCTGCTGCAACATGGTTGTTGCAGTGGCGTGATATTGCAACGTACGGCTTAATCTTACCGTATGTTCAACCTTAGCATTTTTTTTTCTCAACCACGTTTTTGTTAAATTTTCCTGTTTCCATCTTTAAATTTTTTTGTTACGGTTTTCTATATGAGCATCTGCATTCCAGTTTTATTGTAGACTCAGATGTTACTTTTAGTATAGAATTTTCATTAATTTTTAGTAAATCTTCCGGATTATAAATTTGCTTGTTCTTTGTTTTTTTGTGTGGTAATTTCCATTCTTGTAAAATGTAAATTTTACGCGAAAAATTCATAGCTAATCAAGCAAACAGATTCCAATAACTTGTGTTGATTCCAAATTTTATTTCATTTGTTGACTTCAAGGTTCGAACTTATTATTGTTGAATTTAATTAAACATCTTACTTTTTTTGTTTGGTTTTTTTTCGGGAAGATGTCAACCCATTAACGGGTTTTATCGACGTTTTGCAAATACTTCCATCATTTATGACGTTGACTTTATTTGTCAGTTTGAGATAAAACCGATCACTTCCTTTCATTTCCTTACTCCCTTTCCCGGCTCAGGCAATGATGTTACCATACCGGATTTTCACTCTTCGCTCTTATTTTACTGCATTCTCCAGAACACATATTCATAGATTTGAAATCATTTTAAACGAGGATCATAAACAACTCTATTTCGGTCAGTAAAAATCATAACGAATTTTAATTAAATTTTTCCTTAATTAAACAAATACATATTAGAAATATTATTTATCAATAAATTTACATAACCATATATTTTAACATTCATATCAATCCGTAAACTTTTTGGTGTCATTAGTTTAAAAACTAGATCTAATATCGGGGCCAAAGCCGGCTAAATTAAATTAGAATTGTTTTAAAATGGCATTTACTTTCAAATCACTCAATTTGGAAAGTGATCAGTTTCGCATCGAATGTGAGTTGCGACAAATAAGTGGGTCAATAAATACTCAATTGCAACCCTAGATAAACGATAAATAAAATCGCTGAAAGCCCAAGCGAGCCGCATAGCGAAGCCTTGAAGTATCCGCATAATGAGTTTTCTGTTTGCGTTTCAAAATTACAGTATATTAAAGCAAACATTCTTGATCATTTAGAGAATAGACCGGATGAACTTGATGTCCTGGCCTCACGATTATATCAAAATCATTTCAAACGGCTACTACACCTACCAGATCTTTCCTCGGTCTCCCTTATGTGCAAATTTGTGAAGATCTATTTAAAAAGTGTGAATATTATAAAGGAAATGGAGACCAAGCCAATGCATCAATTGCTGAAATTAGTGCCATTAATATCGAGAATGTGGCAAGTAAACCAAATACTGAAATTATTATGACAGCACCTCATACGGAAACGGTGCCTTATATAAATGCAACGACGGAGACGTCGTCCACCCCAAACTCTAAAAATATCAAGCCCACGCAGGAACCCTCGCAATCCGTTCCTACTGTAAATGACGCTCAGGTTTGGTCACAACTACGGCCAAACAACTCCTCAGGGAAACAAACCATGATTCAACCAACATTTTATCCCTATGCTACTTTTCCGCAAATGTCCCATATACCTCTCGGTGCTTCAATGCAAAACTCGTTTATTCCACAGAGGTTTAATATGGTTCAGCCACCACCAGTCACAAACTGGGGGAACCATCCGCCGATAATGGGGAAAAAATTTACCACATTCCCAATATATGGATAGCTGACCTCATGGAAATCCACCCGCTACAGTAATATCGACCTCCAAATCACTAAGTCAGACCCCCGTTTATAAATGGAAGATCAAGTTCGATGGGTCTCCTGTGGGGATTGCAGTCGAAAATTTCTTTATTAGGATTGAGCATTTAGCATTAACGCACAACGTAACTTTAACGCAGTTACTGACCGACATAACTTTCCTACTTGATGGTCCAGCTCAGGAACATTACTGGTTAGTTATTGGCCAAAATCCAAACTGTACATGGGAAAATTTACGATTTTCATTTTTACACCGAATCCAAGATCGAAGGACCGACGTTGACATTCGAAAATTAATAAATAATCGGAAACAGAAACCAGGAGAATATTTTGTCAACTTCTATTATGACCTCCTTACTCTTTCTATGCCAATGAAGATTCCTTTAGCAGAATCTGAATTGTTAGAAATTTTGAGGAAAAATATGCGGGTGGGTCTAATAGCTCACCCGGCTGGGAGAACCGTCTCGTCGGTCGCTGACCTGGTTAGCACCTGTATATCAGCGGAAGATTCTTGGAAAAGCATTGATTACATGCCCGAGGTCAATTTAAACAATTTAAAGAGTCGATCCCATATGATGCATGAGGTTTTTGCATCGGATACTGCTTCCATCCCTCCGCTCTATACTGTTGTGATGATCAAATAGAGATAAAAATGTAATGCAATGTTTATAGGGTAGAGAGTGGAAACGAAGATGAAATAAAGAACTGTATAGTTAGTTAGGCGTGTGAAGTTGAATAAAGCGGTCACAAGACAGAAGGTTATTATTAAATTATAACGTGTGTAAAACGCATCCATTACAATGGCGACGAGAAAAATATTTTAATAAAGAAGCATAATAGATTAAATAATAAAAGTGATTAAATTCGAGAAGAAAAATTGATGATTAAATTCGGTAAAACATAAAAAGAATAAAATTGATTAAATTCGAGGAAAAAAAAAAAAGGAAAAAGTGATTAAATTCGAGAAGAAAATTTGTAATTAAATACGGACAATAAACGTGTTCAAAAAAAAAAAAAAAAAAAAAGAAAAAGAAAGAGAAAAGATGGCTGCCACGCTAGATACAATGCCGAAAATGGAAACAACGGGAAACCAAGTAGCAAATTGGACAAAATGGAAACGAGCGTTGGGTATTTTGATAGACGCCAAAGAAATTAAAGACGAAAAAGTAAAAAAATCGCTGTTACTACATTATGGAGGTTTAGATATACAGGAAATATACTATAGTATGGTAAATGATTTCCCAACTAAAATGAAGAATGCCGAAGGGGAAGAAGTAGATAAATCTCCCTACCAAATAGCGATGGATGTATTGGATGCTTATTTTTTGCCAAAATCAAATGCTACAATTGAAAGGAAAGAATTTAGACAACTGAAACAGAACGACGGAGAGTCAATCAATGAATTTATAGTGCGAATTAAAACCAAAGCAGACAAATGCGAGTTTACGGATATAAACGAACAAATAAGGGATCAAGTTATATATGGAACAAGACACCCAGAGATTGAGACGAAGTTAATTGAAAAAGGATCTGTCAAAATAGGAATTAATGACATCATTGCTATGATACAAGCAGTTGAGCTGAAAGAGGCAAGAATACATAAAGTGGAAATGATAAAAACAAATAAAACCCATCACAATAATGCGGGAAGGCAAAGATCTAAATCGAGGGATAGGAGTTATTCTCGATACAGTAGCAATGACAGAGCATCAAATCATAATAGATCGACGATGCCTAAAACAGAAATAACGTGCTACAGATGTGGTCAGACAGGACATATGGCGAGAGATTCTCATTGTCCTGCATGGAAAAAGAAATGTGATAAATGCAATAAATATGGACATCTTAAAAAGGTATGCAGAACCAGAGTAAATAAGGCGGTGAAATTTATCGGTAACGAAGAGTGTTGCCAAAGCGAACAACAGAGTGATGATAGTCAAATATTATCGATGGTAGAAGTCAACAAGCCAGTTAGTACAAGATCGGGAAACAGTATGATAGTTGACAGCATTGACAATAAATTCGATGGTGGTATCAAAGTAACTTGTACAGTAGGTGGTATAAAGATTAGAATGACTGTAGATTCAGGCGCTTCTACAAATTTAATAAGTCAAGAAACCTACAATAAAGCAGTGAAACGAGGTATGACAATATTAAAAGAATTTTGTGATGATGGCAAGTGTCTTAAAGCATATGGGGGTAGAGATATCAGAGTTTTAAAAAAGATTAGGACAACAATCGAATGTAATGGGATGAAACGTCAGATTGACATTACCATTGTTGAAGGCGAAGGCACTTCATTACTAGGTCTGGAGGATTCATTGCGGCTGAACCTAATATCCATAAATGTTAATATGATAGAATCAAGCAACAAAACAGGAAAGTTAAAAAATATACAAGTAGAAATCGAATTGGACGATACTATAAAGCCAGTGAGACAAGCGTTGCGTCGTGTTCCATTACCATTGAGAGATAAAGTAGCCAAAAAATTAAAAGAGTACATGGAGGATGACATCATCGAGAAAGTAGACGGTACGTCCAGATGGATATCTCCGTTGGTAGTAATACCAAAGGACAAAGGTAAAGATGTCAGGTTGTGTATCGACATGAGAAGAGCAAATGAAGCGGTAAAGAAGGAGGTACATCCACTGCCAACATTTGAAGATTTGATACCTCAATTACATCACAGTACGGTGTTCTCAAAACTGGACATTAAAAACGCGTTCCATCAGGTGGAAATAAGTCCATCATCGAGAGACATAACGACGTTCATAACAGACATTGGCTTATTCAGATTCAAACGATTAATATTCGGTTTAAATTCAGCTAGTGAGATATTCCAGCGTTTAATAGAGAACTTGTTCATCAACGTAGAAGGTGTATTAATATATATATATGACATCCTGGTTTTTGGGGAAACAGAAGAAAAACATGATGCAACATTAAAAAAAGTAATGGAGATAATAAAAAACAATGGGTTGGTCTTAAACAACAACAAATGCCACTACAGAAAACCGCAAGTAACGTTTATGGGCCACATAATATCAAAAGAGGGTATTTCTCCAACGCTAGACAGAGTAAAAGATATACAATTATTTAGAGCACCAAGGACAAAGGAAGAAATGCGCAGTTTTCTGGGTTTACTCAATTATGTCGGTAGATTCATTCCGAATCTGGCAACATTGATGGAACCACTAAAAGTACTAACGAGGAAAGATGAAAAATTTCATTGGACCGATAAACTTCAGTCAGTTTTTAATATGGCGAAGAAGTTGATCATGAAAGAAACCAAATTAGGGTTTTACAACAAAAATGACAAAACTACAATTATTGCTGATGCAAGTCCTGTCGCTCTGGGAGCAGTATTGATGCAGGAGAATGGAGGACAACCAAGAATTATTGCATATGCGTCCAAAGGATTGACATCGGTAGAGAGAAACTATTCTCAAACAGAGAGAGAGGCACTTGCAATTGTATGGGCAGCAGAGAAATTTCGTATGTATGTAATGGGAAAGAGATTCGACATGATAACGGACCATAAATCTCTTGAAACACTTTTTAAATCAACTTCGAAACCGTGTGCTAGAATTGAGAGATGGATACTACGATTGCAAGCTTTTAACATGCGGGTAATATACAAGCCAGGAAAAACAAACTTAGCTGACCCATTATCGAGATTATGTGAAAAGGAAAGTGAAATATTCGATGATAAATGTGAAATGTACATCAACCTAATATTAAACATTTCAAAACCAAAGGCGATGACATTAGAAGAAATCGAAAGTGAAACACAAAAGGACGACGAACTAGTTTTGTAAATAGACACATTACAAAAGAGCATTGATACAAAATATTGGCCTGAAGACATCAGCCAATATAAAAGGTACGTAGATGAATTGAGTGTAATAAATGGGGTAATTTTACGCCACAATAGAATAGTAATTCCACGAGGTTTGCAAAAAGACATATTAAGATTGGCACATGAAGGTCATCCAGGTGAGAACATGATGAAAAGAAGATTGAGGATCAAAGTATGGTGGTACGGGATGGATAAACAGGCGGTCGAATTTGTAAAAGGTTGCGATAGTTGTCAAATCGTAGGAAAAGCACCAAATCCAGAACCATTGAGAATAATCGAGTTACCTAAGGAATGTTGGTATCAAATAAGAATTGATATCATGGGACCAGTTCCATCGGGTCATAACATATTGGTAACTGTTGATAGCTATAGTCGGTATGTTTTGGTAGACATTTTAACCACAATAACCAGTGAGAAGGTAATCAAAAGTTTACAGAATATGTTCATTAGATTTGGGTTACCAACTATAATAATTAGTGACAATGCGTCATATTTCAAAAGCAAAGAGTTCAAAGAATTTGCAGAGGAGTACAACATAATGCTGCGACATACCATTCCATACTCTCCACAGTCAAATGGAGAAGTTGAGAGACAAAATCTATCGTTGTTAAAAAGATTAAAAATAGCAGGTGTACAAGGAACCGATTGGAAGGAAGAACTGAACGATTGGTTAAGGCTCTATAATAATAGTACACATCCGTCAACAAGTGCAATTCCTTCTCAGGTCATGTTTAATAGAGTGTTCAGAGAAAAATTACCGTCAATAGACACAAAACCTGAAATATTTGATGAGGACATGCGATATAATGATAGAGAGATGAAATTGAAAAGAAAGGAATATGTGGACATCCGTAGACAAGCAACGACATCGAAAATTACTGAAGGAGATAAGGTGTTGAAACAAAACGAGAGGATTATTAACAAATTAACTCCAACATATGATCCAGAGCCATGCAAGGTGTTAAGCAGAAATGGAAATGCAGTACTGATAGAAGATGGAGGTGGAAAGCAATCATTGAAGCGAGCAGATCAATTGAAGTTGCTGAAAGAAAACATCCAGCAAGAGGGTCAAGAAGTCATCACGACAGCCTCCAGTGAAATCATAGATCAGCCTCAGATTGAAATTAAAGAACCACTAGAAATGGAAAGAAGAACTCCTAGAATAAGAAAGACACCAAAGTATTTAGAAGAGTATGTAGTCAATCAGGCTACGATTTAATTTTAAGTTGAATTAATTCATTTTATATAAAAAAAAAAAAAAAAAAAAAAAAAAAAAAAAAAAGAAAGGAGTAATGTGATGATCAAATAGAGATAAAAATGTAATGCAATGTTTATAGGGTAGAGAGTGGAAACGAAGATGAAATAAAGAACTGTGTAGTTAGTTAGGCGTGTGAAGTTGAATAAAGCGGTCACAAGACAGAAGGTTATTATTAAATTATAACGTGTGTAAAACGCATCCATTACAACTGTTCACCGTGATGTATATAACCGACAACATTTCTTTCGACCTGATTTGGTTGGTTATCCCCCAAAGTGTGATTCCCCGTTGCTTCCTCTCACTTCCGATATAAGTGCGATAAATCCAAGTCACACTCAAAGACATGTACATTTTAATCTGAATACACCACCATCCAACATTTGTTGCAATTGCCGATTAACAGGTTATTTTTGGATGGACTGCGACCTGCCGCCTCGAATATTCTGTTATTCGTGTGGAACACCTGATGTTCGGAAAGCGCATTGCCCAACGTGCGTACGTAAATCGGAAAACCACATGGTGGAGATGAGGGCAACCGAGTCATCTCGTTTCCGACCATCAAGTCCAAGACCAGATATCAGATTAAACCAAACTCGGATCATCCCGAAACACTTAAATCCTCATTCCTCTTAAATTCAAACAACGTTCAACATAATTCCAGCAAATACCTCCAACGAATGTCCCGCGCGCGACGAACTTCAAAATATTTCAAAGAACGAAAACGCCTTTATTCTCAGATTGCTGAACTGAATCTGTTTTAACAGATTTGCCTGAAGCGTTTATCGATAGGCGGCCTTACGCAGTGATAGAAATAGAGGGAATGGCAATACGTGGTCTATTAGATAGTGGCGTTAGTATTACGGCACTGGGGCGAGGTTCTATGGAATTCATCAAAGCTCATAAACTTACCATTCATCCAATCATCTCGTTTGTCCAAACTGCTTGTGGATCTGCCCAACAGGTTGCCGGATATGTTAATTGCCAGGTTAATAGCTCTTATACTTGGGTTGTGATTTTTGGGAGTTATTCGGCTTAGCACCAGAGCAGCAGTTTCGGATTTATCTGTTGACCCAACTCCTCTCGTCAACGAGGGAAAACAACATCTGCTTACCTGCGATCAGCAGCAAATTCTCCAGACCATAGTCGAATGTTTACCAAGTTTTGGTAAATTAGGATTAGGAAAGACCCATCAATTAAGCCACACCATTGACGTCGGAGACTCTGCACCAATAAAACAAAGATTTTACGCGGTGTCGCCGGCGGTTCAAAAACTACTCTATAACGAACTCGATCGGATGATTTCATTCGATGTTATCGAGGAAAGTCATAGTGCGTGGAGTTCCCCGATGGCAGTGGTGAAAAAAGCAAACGGTAGCATTTGGCTGCCTGGACGCCAGGCGTTTAAATGCAGTCACTAAAAAGGTCGCATACCCGTTGTCGTTGATTGATGACTTATTAAGTCGGCTGGATCAAACGAAATACGTCTCGAGCTTGGACCTCAAAGATGCCTTCTGGCAAATTTCGTTGGATCCAAGTTCAAGAGAGAAGACAGCTTTTACCATCCCGGGCCACCCATTATACCAATTTAAGGTAATGCCGTTTGGGCTCTGTAATGCGCCCCAAACCTTATCACGATTAATGAACAGAGTGATTCCACACCAATTGCATGATCGGGTATTTGTATATCTCGATGATCTACTAATTACCACATCGACCTTAGATGAACATTTTACTCTCCTTACCGAAGTTGCTGTTCGCCTCGCGAAAGCGGGCCTCACAATCAACGTAGAGAAGTGCAAATTTTTGCTGATAGAGATCGAATACCTTGGTCATGTAATTGGTGAAGGAGGACTGCGACCTAATCCTGATAAAGTGAAGGCTATTACAGAGTTCCCGGTTCCTAAAACAGTCCGATAATTGCGTAGGTTTTTGGGCGTTTCGGGATGGTATCGGCGTTTTATAAGGAACTATTCTTCACTTGCTGGACCACTGACTGACCTCCTTAAGAAAAACAAGAAATTTAAATGGACTGAAGTTTCACAAACAGCTTTTGAAAGTCTGAAATCGGCGTTAGTTAGTACTCCTGTTCTGGCAACTCCCGATTTTACCCGGAGGTTTTTCATTCAATGTGACGCTAGCTCTACAGGAGTCGGCGCTGTACTATTCCAGATGGATCATGATGGAAATGATAGGCCCTTGGTTTATATGTCACATAAACTTTCCGCGGCACAGAGAAACTACTCTGTAACGGAGCTTGAGTGTCTGGCTGCTTTAATGGCAATTCAAAAGTTTCGGGTGTATGTTGAAGGAATGCCATTTACCGTCATAACGGACCTGGTTAATGTCAACAAAAGACCTCACGGGACGGCTCGCGCGCTCGAGCTTAAAACTTCAGGGGTTTAATTTTGAAATTCAATAGCGGAAAGGCTCACTGAATTGCGTTCCTGATGCTTTGTCGAGGATTCATATGGATGAATTTGTTCTATCTGATCGTCCTCTCAATATTGACCTCAGAGTAAAAAAAATGCATTGAATTTTCAACTGGGCAAAAGTTGCCGAACCTTTTCACGTAAAATTGCATGAAAATTAAATGGTTTATACCGTAAATTTACTAGTAATGTTATGTAATAAATTGCATTTAACCTTTTTTTGTTTCGTAAATATTATTTCTCTCAAATTTAAAGTGGAAACTAAAATTGGTTGAATTAGTTTGTAATTATAAGATACATTTCATGTAATTTTAAATGATGAGAGAAGTAATATTTAACGCGCAAAATTACGAAACAAAAAAAAGGTTAAATGCAATTTATTACATAACTTTACTAGTAAATTTACGGTATAAACCATTTAATTTTCATGTAATTTTACGTGAAAAGGTTCGGCAACTTTTGCCCAGTTGAAAATTCAATGCATTTTTTTTACTGTGCTGGATTCTCCTGCTTTTAGATCTGAATCATATAATAACTTAATTATGACTTTAGAAAAGAATTTCCTCAAAAATAATACCATCCATTGGATGGCAAAATATTTATCAATCTGACGCCACATACTTTTGATCCCGAAAGTGATATTCCATGGTGGAAATTGGTAGTTCCGAAGGAACTGCAGATATCGTTAATCACATTTGCACACGTCCCTCCTTCTATGGCACATCTGGGCATTAAAAAAACCAAAGAGTCCTCAAACGATATTTTTTTGGCCTACCTTATCAATGAATGTTCAAAATTGTGTAGTATCTTGTAAGCCATGCAAAATGAACAAGGCATCAAATCAATGTACACGGCCTCCTCTGGCTGCCCTTCACTCTACATTTCGACCTTGGCAACGAATTTATGTAGATTATTTGGGGCCTTATCCAAGGACCAATCAAGGAAATACCGCAATCCTTATCGCGGTTTTTATCATCTCAAGGATATTAAACTTTAAAATAATTGTCTAACTAATTAATCGTAAACCTTGAAAAGCATATTACATTGTTATTTCACATGTGATCTCAAATCCTTTCTAACTTTCTAATTTGCGTAGCGTTTAAAACAAGATTTATTTTCTAGGCCAAGTCCCGGCTGAGACTCATCTCAGGAGTAGGTCGTCCCCACGATTTGTAACGAATCTTCGTTACAAGTTTTGCGGTTCGATCAAGCCTTTTTGATCGAACATACTATGTTGGGTTTAACTCCACTGACTGGAAGTTGTTTATGAATAAATAACTTTGTTTGTAGTAGATTGGTTCCTCTTTTACTCTGAAAGGGAAATTTGATTGATTAACGGGGTTTTACGTAGATATAAAAAGACAAAGCATACGGGGAGTCCGTTTTTAAATTTTGCTGAGATTAGTACTCATACTATTGAGTTGAGATTTTATCATTAATTTTTTTTTTAAAAAAGCTCAAGTGCTGAGTTTTGAATTCAATTATGTATAAGTTTTGAATAAAAATTACATCTAATTATAGTTATTAAGCTCAGGAAGTATATTATATATAAATAAATGAAATTTAATATTAATCCTTAACCTATAAATACTAAATTAGATAAAACTTAATTATAATACCAACTAAATAAACTATAATATTGTGCCTTTACCATAAAAATATTATTTAATAAATAAACGAACATAAAATATATAATAATAAATTAAATAAATCGACATAAATTATAAACTATATACTAAATTATAAACTAATAATAACTAAAAATTGTATTTTTAATTGATTAAAAGATTAATCATAATGACTCTCTGTGAATCTCATTAAAAGTGAATATAATTAGTTAATAGACTGTGAATCGAGGACTTTAAATCCCAAACGTTTGCAATATAAAATTATATGCCCCTATTATGGTTCTCGCCTCACCATCACCTCACCTCTCTTTCGCCGTGACAGTATGATTCGTGTGAGTAGTATTTTGCTATTATGGTTCTCACCTTTATTTTGGCTAAAGAGAGTATGCGGTGATTTGCGTTGTTTATAAATTTATTACTTTTTTGTAGCTGGCTTACTGGCTACAGTGTGTTTGTTAGCAGTTTTGACATATGTATGTTTGTTTATGAATTTTTGTTAGTTAAAATAATTAAAATATTCTAAAACGAATAATTAATAATATTAATACGATCAACGATTATTAATAATGATCAGTAGTATCGATTTATTTTTTCGTGATAAAATTACCTGAAATTATAATACAATATTTTGAAATAAAATAATAATAATTATTATAAAATACACAAACAAATTATTTTTAGTATAAAAATAATTTAAAAATAAAACCTATATTATCACTGCCAGCCATTTTTATTTGTACTATTGAATTTAAAAATAATCGCACTACATCACCTAAACATTTTAGGTGATCATTTTTGACATCACTCTCACTCACTTCGTTTTCACGGCGAGAATCATAATACGAAAATGTGATTGCGGCGACTAGACGTCGCCAGATTGGGTAAAATGGACGTTAAGTGAAATCGAAAATAATTTTTGTGTAGTGAAACTTAAACCTGGTGGACTGATAAGCTATCATAATTAATAAATTAAAAGTATACGCCGGTAGTGTTGTGCATTTAGAATGTATTCGCATATGTGCGAATTATAAGGTTCCTGGTGGCGAACATTCTACAGTGAAATACAGTGGCACGGAGTTGTGTACGTAGAGTTAATTCATACAAACCGAACATTAATGTGCAAACAAAATACAAAAGAGTGTGAATGAATCAAATACCCGTTCGTATATCATTTATGTATATTTTATTTGATTTGTATATCGTATAAAATAAAATAATTGATCATAATAAACATTACCGTGCGTCAATAAAATTGTGATATACAACCAGTTTACAGTGAATACGAAAATTTGTGCTATGTTAAAAATTGCAAGCCGTGTGCTCACTTAAAAAACATTAATAAATAGTAATTAATAAAAGTATATAAAACTAATAATATTCATAAAGTAGTAAATAATTAAAACATAATAATAAATAAATATATAAATTAATATACCATTTTCGAGAATTCTTGAATTCGTAAATGGCGTAAAAGTCGTGCTTTATGTTAATAAAAAATTCGAGCACGTTGTGAAAGACCTTAACGTATACGTATAAAGAATGGTAGAGTTTGTAAAACTCCATTGAGCTAAAAATGAAATTTGTCGCTAAGTCAGGATACAACGTTAACTAAGCATCAAATGCCGCATTCCAGAAAAGGTATTTCGAATCACCCATAATAATATAAAAGCATAAATCTACTGCGTAATAATAATTTCATTTCTTCATTAAATTTTTTTTTTTTATTTATTTATATTATTAAATTTTTAGCATTAGATTATTCGAAAAGCCAAATATTTCAAATAATTTTAGCTTACGTAAATTATTATCGATGGGATAATGGTAATGGTATCGTATTTGGAGTATTTCGTTTTCCGATTATTATTTCATTATATTAATTTTTTTTCTTATTTAATTACTAACCCTTATAAATATGAACATGATTATTTATCTTATTATCGTTTAAATGAAAATTTTGTTAATGAGTTTAATGCATCGAAAAATCAAAATTCACTTGTCTAACTTTTCTTGAGGGGAATTTTCTCAGCGTTCCAAACTTTGATTGGAATATGGAATGGGTTAAATGGAATGGGTTGTTTGTTTGTTTCTCGATCAAAAGTGAGTGAAATAAGTGCAACATGCATTAAATGGTATCAGTGATTTTGGGGAATGCAGTGAAACCATGTAAGTACGGAGGGTGAAAACTCATTGTAAGTGATATCGTTGCCTGGTCTAATTTTCCTTCATAAAGATTCCTTTTTTTCATCAATTTTTTTTTCCTTATGGCGGTTAGACACGGACTATTAATGCTTCAAAACACCCACCCCATCTACTGAGTTTTAGCTGGCAAAGACCAACCGCCTTGAAGCCTCTTAATAGTCGAATTACTAGTTAATCCTGTTAGCGACGAGATATACTGAAATAGACCAATGTACGGAACAATCACAACAAAACCATTACAATAAAACAAGAATAACGTAAAATATATATATATATATATATATATATATATATATATATATATATATATATATATATATATATATATATATATATATATATATATATATATATATATATATATATATATATATATATATATATATATATATATATATATATATATATCTTTGACTATAGATTTAATATGGACTGCTAATCAATGTCAATTCCATATAATTTTCAAAAATAAAGTGTAGCCTACATGTCCAGTAGCGACGTCGTTTACTTTGCGACAAATACTAAAAACAGGCGGAAAATTACTGTCAAACATATCAATATAATTGTGGTGTTTCTTTGGTGCAAGTAATTCTCATTCTGAATAGGAATTTATTGTCGTGTTTCTTTGGTAAATTTACAACAACAATACCATATATCTAATTCCGAATTTTAATACTTGCGTTGTAGTAGTTATTTTTAATTGTTGGCAATTGTCGATTTTCATCGAATGTAGATAGCGTTGGTTTCTACGTTTACAAAGGGGACGAGAATTGTCAAATCGATTGTTATGACAGTTTTGATCCCCCTTGCTTCATAGCAAACTGCGATTCATATTTTGTTCACCAGATGTCAGCTATTTTGTTGGAAATCGCGAATAGAGATATAAGTGATTTTTGTCAAAAGTGATTGTTGCTAAAAGTATTACAATTTGGAATTACATATCCTTTTTCCGGCCCGCGATCACAATTGTGCGTGTATGAAAAAGGCATTATGTCAAAAAAAACAAATAATTAACAAATAAAAAAACAAATAATTAATTTTGACTACGATAATAAACATATTAGATATGTTGGCAAGGCAGGCGACTATGGTTTCATAAGAATCACTTGAAACGACACGACTAGCGTAATTGGGGTGTAATATATATGTTATATAATTCATATGTTATCAAATTATAATGCTTTTTTTTTAAAGAATTCCGGTTTAATACGTTAGGAGCTGATATTTATAAAAACGTTCCATTTTTCAAACATCCATTTGATCGATATAATATATATGTTTTACTAGATGCTTGTCATTGAATTAAATTAATTAGAAATACACTAGCAAAAAACAGATATTTTATGATGATAAGCTGGAAAAAATTGAATGGAGGTACATCGAAAAATTAGTGGAGTATCAAGAAACGGCTGGCATGCATCTTGCAAATAAGCTAACACAGAAACATGTTATGTGGAATAGGAATATAATGAACATCAAGATAGATGCCCAAACGTTGAGCGAAAGTACTGCAATTTCTTTACAACAGCTTTCAAATGATCAACGTCCAAATTTTCAAGCTTCACAACCTACAATAAACTTTATATTAAAAATTAACAATATATTTGATTGCTTGAACTCGCGAAGTTTATATGCTCACGGGTTTAAGAAATCAATAAACAAACAAAATTATTTAAATATTTTTAATTTTTTTTTGAAAAGTCAATTAAATATTTAGAAAATTTAAAATTTGAAAATGGTGAATTGATTATTAAGTCATGAAATAAAACTGGTTTTATTGGTTTTATATTAGCAATGAAAAATTTTAAAAATATTTTCTATGAATATGTACTAGAAAAAAAAATTAATCAATTATATATTAAGTTACAAATTCTCCCAGGATCACCTGGAAATCTTTTTTTTCCTGTATAAGATCCATGGAAGAATATAATAGTAATCCAAACAGCACACAATTTGCTTCTGCTTACAAAAAACTACTATTACATAATGACGTGGAATCGTCAGTCGAAGCCAATTGTGTAGCCCAAAAACCAAATAACATTCTCACAGTTTCATCCAGAAGGGAAAATTTATCTGATGGTGGCTGTGATACAGATGAAGACTGCAATATAATCCCTCTTAGCTTTATAGACTCATCTCTCCAGGAGCCAATAATATATGTTGCTGGTTTTGTTGAGCGATCGGTTATAAAAAAATTGAAATGCGACACATGTGTCAATTTATTTAATGAATGCGAGCCGCATGCTTCGTCATTCATCAAAATAAAAAGTAAAGGGTTTCTGCGATATCCTAGAAGGCACCCAGCTAAGATATGTGAAGTAGTGCAGAAAGTAATTGGTAGATTAAAATTAGAAAATAAAAATTGTTATCAATTAATAGTTTTAAATAGCTTTAATAATTTAAATTGTAACCTAATATTTCAATCATTCGATCATCATGTGGTGGAATGTGAAATATTAGAAAATCATAAATATTTTATTATAAGATTAATCGTAGATTTATACGCCAAAGTTAGTTTATACCACCTAGGAAAACAATTCACATTATATGAACACAAAAATTATGTAAGAGAAAAATTGTCAAAATACATCTATTTTTTGGGACAATAAAATTTTAAATATTCTTTTAATAAATATTTCATAATGTTTTTTATTCTAAACTAATTTCAAATATTTAAGAAAAAAATAACGACCTCTTTAGTGCGCTCATTCGCCATTCAGGTAAGCGACAGCGGTAGTGTATATGTTGGCTACAACTATGAAGTTAGGAATTATCAGTCCATATAAATGTATAGTCAAAGATATAAATATATATATATATATATATATATATATATATATATATATATATATATATATATATATATATATATATATATATATATATATATAT
>OW052222.1:98228130-98229130 GCA_932526605.1 Nephrotoma flavescens | reverse complement strand
TTAGAAATAATCTTCGTTTTAGCGATATTGAAATAATCCTGAAATTCAATTAGCACCCAGCTGCACTTTGCGCGCTCTCAGAAACATACGTACCTATACGTCTCTTAAACAAATTTCACACTCACTTGGCAGAAATTCTATTGCAGATTTCTAAACCAGAGCTGATGAATGACATATACATTTAAAAAGAAATATTGGATGATTAATTTCTTTTTGAAGCATCGTATAAAACGAGTTATTACACCCAATCATGACCGAAGCTGTATCAGATGCCATTCCAATTATATTTTGCAAAGGAATATTCCGTTTTAATAAGCAATTTTTAAATTGTTCAAACAATGCTTTTGCCGAACAATCTGTAGCATTAATATTAATCAGTTGAAGTAATTGTGTATTAACTCTATTATGTTCTACATATCGCACGAGTACACATAAATGTTTAGCATTACTAATATCAGTAGATCCATTTACAAAAATTGAAAACTTAGTCTGTTTCAAAATTTCATTTAAGTTTTCGTCCTCCACTTTACACAACACATTATTTATGATTTTCGAACACTTAGTACGCCCTAAATTTATTTACTTTAGAATCCGTAAATATATTTTTTTGAAACAGGCACCATCGAATCAACAATTTTTATGGAAATGTTGTTGTCAGCTATAAAAGCGGTAAGTTTTATTTCAGCTGATGTTACCTGTTTGTCTCTATCACAGTTGGTTTTAACAAAAGAACTGCTTGCGGATGGAGTTTGCAGCATATTTTTTAAATTAATTTTATGTTTTTCACCAACATTGTGTCGTTTGAGTTCCGTAGTTCCACAATTTAGTTGACTTTTGCATGCTTTATAAAATGCTTTCGTTCTATCGTCTTTTATGTTACTGGCCCTAGCCAAATTTTTAACTCTTCCTTATCAAGCCATGTGTTTTGAAAATTTTTTGCATTGATAATTTTCGGTTTCACTAATGTTTTTTTTGGAGTTTTATGTTCATCAGCATCAGT
>OW052222.1:98133130-98223130 GCA_932526605.1 Nephrotoma flavescens | reverse complement strand
CAAACGTCTTTTGCAAGAAAACAAAAAATAACACAAGTACAATTTTTTGGTATGTTCAAAAGGATTGAATGAGGAAAAATTTAAAAAAAAAAAAAAAAAAAAAAAAAAAATAGGTTTTTGAGAAAATTCTAAAATAGTATTTTGGCGGCCATTTTGAATAGGAAGAGTTGAAACATGGTACAAATTTTATAATTTTTTTAGAATCCCTATTCATTTATCTTTAAAATGAGCCCTCATTTATAAGTATCGAATAGTTAGTTTTCTTTTTATAGCCATTTATACAAAATCATGTTCATCATTTTTATCATATTTTGACACCCTGTAACTTTAACAACAACAACTACAAAAAATTTTTTTGTGCTACAGTTTTTTTTTTAACAATTACTACACATTTAAAACATAAAAAGTAAAAAATTTAAACACGACTTCCGGTCCCATATACCAAATTTGTGATTTGACGTATTTTTCGTCATATATATATATATATATATATATATATATATATATATATATATATATATATATATATATATATATATATATATATATATATATATATATATATATATATATATATATATATATATATATATATATATATATATATATATATATATATATATATATATATATATATATATATATATATATATATATATATATATATATATATATATATATATATATATATATATATATATATATATATATATATATATATATATATATATATATATATATATATATATATATATATATATATATATATATATATATATATATATATATATATATATATATATATATATATATATATATATATATATATATATATATATATATATATAATATATATATATATATATATATATATATATATATATATATATATATATATATATATATATATATATATATATATATATATATATATATATATATATATATATATATATATATATATATATATATATATATATATATATATATATATATATATATATATATATATATATATATATATATATATATATATATATATATATATATATATATATATATATATATATATATATATATATATTTATATCTTTGACTATACATTTATATGGACTGATAATTCCTAACTTCATAGTTGTAGCCAACATATACACTACCGCTGTCGCTTACCTGAATGGCGAATGAGCGCACTAAAGAGGTCGTTATTTTTTTCTTAAATATTTGAAATTAGTTTAGAATAAAAAACATTATGAAATATTTATTAAAAGAATATTTAAAATTTTATTGTCCCAAAAAATAGATGTATTTTGACAATTTTTCTCTTACATAATTTTTGTGTTCATATAATGTGAATTGTTTTCCTAGGTGGTATAAACTAACTTTGGCGTATAAATCTACGATTAATCTTATAATAAAATATTTATGATTTTCTAATATTTCACATTCCACCACATGATGATCGAATGATTGAAATATTAGGTTACAATTTAAATTATTAAAGCTATTTAAAACTATTAATTGATAACAATTTTTATTTTCTAATTTTAATCTACCAATTACTTTCTGCACTACTTCACATATCTTAGCTGGGTGCCTTCTAGGATATCGCAGAAACCCTTTACTTTTTATTTTGATGAATGACGAAGCATGCGGCTCGCATTCATTAAATAAATTGACACATGTGTCGCATTTAAATTTTTTTATAACCGATCGCTCAACAAAACCAGCAACATATATTATTGGCTCCTGGAGAGATGAGTCTATAAAGCTAAGAGGGATTATATTGCAGTCTTCATCTGTATCACAGCCACCATCAGATAAATTTTCCCTTCTGGATGAAACTGTGAGAATGTTATTTGGTTTTTGGGCTACACAATTGGCTTCGACTGACGATTCCACGTCATTATGTAATAGTAGTTTTTTGTAAGCAGAAGCAAATTGTGTGCTGTTTGGATTACTATTATATTCTTCCATGGATCTTATACAGGAAAAAAAAGATTTCCAGGTGATCCTGGGAGAATTTGTAACTTAATATATAATTGATTAATTTTTTTTTCTAGTACATATTCATAGAAAATATTTTTAAAATTTTTCATTGCTAATATAAAACCAATAAAACCAGTTTTATTTCATGACTTAATAATCAATTCACCATTTTCAAATTTTAAATTTTCTAAATATTTAATTGACTTTTCAAAAAAAAATTAAAAATATTTAAATAATTTTGTTTGTTTATTGATTTCTTAAACCCGTGAGCATATAAACTTCGCGAGTTCAAGCAATCAAATATATTGTTAATTTTTAATATAAAGTTTATTGTAGGTTGTGAAGCTTGAAAATTTGGACGTTGATCATTTGAAAGCTGTTGTAAAGAAATTGCAGTACTTTCGCTCAACGTTTGGGCATCTATCTTGATGTTCATTATATTCCTATTCCACATAACATGTTTCTGTGTTAGCTTATTTGCAAGATGCATGCCAGCCGTTTCTTGATACTCCACTAATTTTTCGATGTACCTCCATTCAATTTTTTCCAGCTTATCATCATAAAATATCTGTTTTTTGCTAGTGTATTTCTAATTAATTTAATTCAATGACAAGCATCTAGTAAAACATATATATTATATCGATCAAATGGATGTTTGAAAAATGGAACGTTTTTATAAATATCAGCTCCTAACGTATTAAACCGGAATTCTTTAAAAAAAAAGCATTATAATTTGATAACATATGAATTATATAACATATATATTACACCCCAATTACGCTAGTCGTGTCGTTTCAAGTGATTCTTATGAAACCATAGTCGCCTGCCTTGCCAACATATCTAATATGTTTATTATCGTAGTCACTTCAAAATTAATTATTTGTTTTTTTATTTGTTAATTATTTGTTTTTTTTGACATAATGCCTTTTTCATACACGCACAATTGTGATCGCGGGCCGGAAAAAGGATATGTAATTCCAAATTGTAATACTTTTAGCAACAATCACTTTTGACAAAAATCACTTATATCTCTATTCGCGATTTCCAACAAAATAGCTGACATCTGGTGAACAAAATATGAATCGCAGTTTGCTATGAAGCAAGGGGGATCAAAACTGTCATAACAATCGATTTGACAATTCTCGTCCCCTTTGTAAACGTAGAAACCAACGCTATCTACATTCGATGAAAATCGACAATTGCCAACAATTAAAAATAACTACTACAACGCAAGTATTAAAATTCGGAATTAGATATATGGTATTGTTGTTGTAAATTTACCAAAGAAACACGACAATAAATTCCTATTCAGAATGAGAATTACTTGCACCAAAGAAACACCACAATTATATTGATATGTTTGACAGTAATTTTCCGCCTGTTTTTAGTATTTGTCGCAAAGTAAACGACGTCGCTACTGGACATGTAGGCTACACTTTATTTTTGAAAATTATATGGAATTGACATTGATTAGCAGTCCATATTAAATCTATAGTCAAAGATATATATATATATATATATATATATATATATATATATATATATATATATATATATATATATATATATATATATATATATATATATATATATATATATATATATATATATATATATATATATATATATATATATATATATATATATATATATATATATATATATATATATATATATATATATATATATATATATATATATATATATATATATATATATATATATATATATATATATATATATATATATATATATATATATATATATTTTACGTTATTCTTGTTTTATTGTAATGGTTTTGTTGTGATTGTTCCGTACATTGGTCTATTTCAGTATATCTCGTCGCTAACAGGATTAACTAGTAATTCGACTATTAAGAGGCTTCAAGGCGGTTGGTCTTTGCCAGCTAAAACTCAGTAGATGGGGTGGGTGTTTTGAAGCATTAATAGTCCGTGTCTAACCGCCATAAGGAAAAAAAAATTGATGAAAAAAAGGAATCTTTATGAAGGAAAATTAGACCAGGCAACGATATCACTTACAATGAGTTTTCACCCTCCGTACTTACATGGTTTCACTGCATTCCCCAAAATCACTGATACCATTTAATGCATGTTGCACTTATTTCACTCACTTTTGATCGAGAAACAAACAAACAACCCATTCCATTTAACCCATTCCATATTCCAATCAAAGTTTGGAACGCTGAGAAAATTCCCCTCAAGAAAAGTTAGACAAGTGAATTTTGATTTTTCGATGCATTAAACTCATTAACAAAATTTTCATTTAAACGATAATAAGATAAATAATCATGTTCATATTTATAAGGGTTAGTAATTAAATAAGAAAAAAAATTAATATAATGAAATAATAATCGGAAAACGAAATACTCCAAATACGATACCATTACCATTATCCCATCGATAATAATTTACGTAAGCTAAAATTATTTGAAATATTTGGCTTTTCGAATAATCTAATGCTAAAAATTTAATAATATAAATAAATAAAAAAAAAAAATTTAATGAAGAAATGAAATTATTATTACGCAGTAGATTTATGCTTTTATATTATTATGGGTGATTCGAAATACCTTTTCTGGAATGCGGCATTTGATGCTTAGTTAACGTTGTATCCTGACTTAGCGACAAATTTCATTTTTAGCTCAATGGAGTTTTACAAACTCTACCATTCTTTATACGTATACGTTAAGGTCTTTCACAACGTGCTCGAATTTTTTATTAACATAAAGCACGACTTTTACGCCATTTACGAATTCAAGAATTCTCGAAAATGGTATATTAATTTATATATTTATTTATTATTATGTTTTAATTATTTACTACTTTATGAATATTATTAGTTTTATATACTTTTATTAATTACTATTTATTAATGTTTTTTAAGTGAGCACACGGCTTGCAATTTTTAACATAGCACAAATTTTCGTATTCACTGTAAACTGGTTGTATATCACAATTTTATTGACGCACGGTAATGTTTATTATGATCAATTATTTTATTTTATACGATATACAAATCAAATAAAATATACATAAATGATATACGAACGGGTATTTGATTCATTCACACTCTTTTGTATTTTGTTTGCACATTAATGTTCGGTTTGTATGAATTAACTCTACGTACACAACTCCGTGCCACTGTATTTCACTGTAGAATGTTCGCCACCAGGAACCTTATAATTCGCACATATGCGAATACATTCTAAATGCACAACACTACCGGCGTATACTTTTAATTTATTAATTATGATAGCTTATCAGTCCACCAGGTTTAAGTTTCACTACACAAAAATTATTTTCGATTTCACTTAACGTCCATTTTACCCAATCTGGCGACGTCTAGTCGCCGCAATCACATTTTCGTATTATGATTCTCGCCGTGAAAACGAAGTGAGTGAGAGTGATGTCAAAAATGATCACCTAAAATGTTTAGGTGATGTAGTGCGATTATTTTTAAATTCAATAGTACAAATAAAAATGGCTGGCAGTGATAATATAGGTTTTATTTTTAAATTATTTTTATACTAAAATAATTTTATCATGAAAAAATAAATCGATACTACTGATCATTATTAATAATCGTTGATCGTATTAATATTATTAATTATTCGTTTTAGAATATTTTAATTATTTTAACTAACAAAAATTCATAAACAAACATACATATGTCAAAACTGCTAACAAACACACTGTAGCCAGTAAGGCAGCTACAAAAAAGTAATAAATTTATAAACAACGCAAATCACCGCATACTCTCTTTAGCCAAAATAAAGGTGAGAACCATAATAGCAAAATACTACTCACACGAATCATACTGTCACGGCGAAAGAGAGGTGAGGTGATGGTGAGGCGAGAACCATAATAGGGGCATATAATTTTATATTGCAAACGTTTGGGATTTAAAGTCCTCGATTCACAGTCTATTAACTAATTATATTCACTTTTAATGAGATTCACAGAGAGTCATTATGATTAATCTTTTAATCAATTAAAAATACAATTTTTAGTTATTATTAGTTTATAATTTAGTATATAGTTTATAATTTATGTCGATTTATTTAATTTATTATTATATATTTTATGTTCGTTTATTTATTAAATAATATTTTTATGGTAAAGGCACAATATTATAGTTTATTTAGTTGGTATTATAATTAAGTTTTATCTAATTTAGTATTTATAGGTTAAGGATTAATATTAAATTTCATTTATTTATATATAATATACTTCCTGAGCTTAATAACTATAATTAGATGTAATTTTTATTCAAAACTTATACATAATTGAATTCAAAACTCAGCACTTGAGCTTTTTTAAAAAAAAAATTAATGATAAAATCTCAACTCAATAGTATGAGTACTAATCTCAGCAAAATTTAAAAACGGACTCCCCGTATGCTTTGTCTTTTTATATCTACGTAAAACCCCGTTAATCAATCAAATTTCCCTTTCAGAGTAAAAGAGGAACCAATCTACTACAAACAAAGTTATTTATTCATAAACAACTTCCAGTCAGTGGAGTTAAACCCAACATAGTATGTTCGATCAAAAAGGCTTGATCGAACCGCAAAACTTGTAACGAAGATTCGTTACAAATCGTGGGGACGACCTACTCCTGAGATGAGTCTCAGCCGGGACTTGGCCTAGAAAATAAATCTTGTTTTAAACGCTACGCAAATTAGAAAGTTAGAAAGGATTTGAGATCACATGTGAAATAACAATGTAATATGCTTTTCAAGGTTTACGATTAATTAGTTAGACAATTATTTTAAAGTTTAATATCCTTGAGATGATAAAAACCGCGATAAGGATTGCGGTATTTCCTTGATTGGTCCTTGGATAAGGCCCCAAATAATCTACATAAATTCGTTGCCAAGGTCGAAATGTAGAGTGAAGGGCAGCCAGAGGAGGCCGTGTACATTGATTTGATGCCTTGTTCATTTTGCATGGCTTACAAGATACTACACAATTTTGAACATTCATTGATAAGGTAGGCCAAAAAAATATCGTTTGAGGACTCTTTGGTTTTTTTAATGCCCAGATGTGCCATAGAAGGAGGGACGTGTGCAAATGTGATTAACGATATCTGCAGTTCCTTCGGAACTACCAATTTCCACCATGGAATATCACTTTCGGGATCAAAAGTATGTGGCGTCAGATTGATAAATATTTTGCCATCCAATGGATGGTATTATTTTTGAGGAAATTCTTTTCTAAAGTCATAATTAAGTTATTATATGATTCAGATCTAAAAGCAGGAGAATCCAGCACAGTAAAAAAAATGCATTGAATTTTCAACTGGGCAAAAGTTGCCGAACCTTTTCACGTAAAATTACATGAAAATTAAATGGTTTATACCGTAAATTTACTAGTAAAGTTATGTAATAAATTGCATTTAACCTTTTTTTTGTTTCGTAATTTTGCGCGTTAAATATTACTTCTCTCATCATTTAAAATTACATGAAATGTATCTTATAATTACAAACTAATTCAACCAATTTTAGTTTCCACTTTAAATTTGAGAGAAATAATATTTACGAAACAAAAAAAGGTTAAATGCAATTTATTACATAACATTACTAGTAAATTTACGGTATAAACCATTTAATTTTCATGCAATTTTACGTGAAAAGGTTCGGCAACTTTTGCCCAGTTGAAAATTCAATGCATTTTTTTTACTCTGAGGTCAATATTGAGAGGACGATCAGATAGAACAAATTCATCCATATGAATCCTCGACAAAGCATCAGGAACGCAATTCAGTGAGCCTTTCCGCTATTGAATTTCAAAATTAAACCCCTGAAGTTTTAAGCTCGAGCGCGCGAGCCGTCCCGTGAGGTCTTTTGTTGACATTAACCAGGTCCGTTATGACGGTAAATGGCATTCCTTCAACATACACCCGAAACTTTTGAATTGCCATTAAAGCAGCCAGACACTCAAGCTCCGTTACAGAGTAGTTTCTCTGTGCCGCGGAAAGTTTATGTGACATATAAACCAAGGGCCTATCATTTCCATCATGATCCATCTGGAATAGTACAGCGCCGACTCCTGTAGAGCTAGCGTCACATTGAATGAAAAACCTCCGGGTAAAATCGGGAGTTGCCAGAACAGGAGTACTAACTAACGCCGATTTCAGACTTTCAAAAGCTGTTTGTGAAACTTCAGTCCATTTAAATTTCTTGTTTTTCTTAAGGAGGTCAGTCAGTGGTCCAGCAAGTGAAGAATAGTTCCTTATAAAACGCCGATACCATCCCGAAACGCCCAAAAACCTACGCAATTATCGGACTGTTTTAGGAACCGGGAACTCTGTAATAGCCTTCACTTTATCAGGATTAGGTCGCAGTCCTCCTTCACCAATTACATGACCAAGGTATTCGATCTCTATCAGCAAAAATTTGCACTTCTCTACGTTGATTGTGAGGCCCGCTTTCGCGAGGCGAACAGCAACTTCGGTAAGGAGAGTAAAATGTTCATCTAAGGTCGATGTGGTAATTAGTAGATCATCGAGATATACAAATACCCGATCATGCAATTGGTGTGGAATCACTCTGTTCATTAATCGTGATAAGGTTTGGGGCGCATTACAGAGCCCAAACGGCATTACCTTAAATTGGTATAATGGGTGGCCCGGGATGGTAAAAGCTGTCTTCTCTCTTGAACTTGGATCCAACGAAATTTGCCAGAAGGCATCTTTGAGGTCCAAGCTCGAGACGTATTTCGTTTGATCCAGCCGACTTAATAAGTCATCAATCAACGACAACGGGTATGCGACCTTTTTAGTGACTGCATTTAAACGCCTGGCGTCCAGGCAGCCAAATGCTACCGTTTGCTTTTTTCACCACTGCCATCGGGGAACTCCACGCACTATGACTTTCCTCGATAACATCGAATGAAATCATCCGATCGAGTTCGTTATAGAGTAGTTTTTGAACCGCCGGCGACACCGCGTAAAATCTTTGTTTTATTGGTGCAGAGTCTCCGACGTCAATGGTGTGGCTTAATTGATGGGTCTTTCCTAATCCTAATTTACCAAAACTTGGTAAACATTCGACTATGGTCTGGAGAATTTGCTGCTGATCGCAGGTAAGCAGATGTTGTTTTCCCTCGTTGACGAGAGGAGTTGGGTCAACAGATAAATCCGAAACTGCTGCTCTGGTGCTAAGCCGAATAACTCCCAAAAATCACAACCCAAGTATAAGAGCTATTAACCTGGCAATTAACATATCCGGCAACCTGTTGGGCAGATCCACAAGCAGTTTGGACAAACGAGATGATTGGATGAATGGTAAGTTTATGAGCTTTGATGAATTCCATAGAACCTCGCCCCAGTGCCGTAATACTAACGCCACTATCTAATAGACCACGTATTGCCATTCCCTCTATTTCTATCACTGCGTAAGGCCGCCTATCGATAAACGCTTCAGGCAAATCTGTTAAAACAGATTCAGTTCAGCAATCTGAGAATAAAGGCGTTTTCGTTCTTTGAAATATTTTGAAGTTCGTCGCGCGCGGGACATTCGTTGGAGGTATTTGCTGGAATTATGTTGAACGTTGTTTGAATTTAAGAGGAATGAGGATTTAAGTGTTTCGGGATGATCCGAGTTTGGTTTAATCTGATGTCTGGTCTTGGACTTGATGGTCGGAAACGAGATGACTCGGTTGCCCTCATCTCCACCATGTGGTTTTCCGATTTACGTACGCACGTTGGGCAATGCGCTTTCCGAACATCAGGTGTTCCACACGAATAACAGAATATTCGAGGCGGCAGGTCGCAGTCCATCCAAAAATAACCTGTTAATCGGCAATTGCAACAAATGTTGGATGGTGGTGTATTCAGATTAAAATGTACATGTCTTTGAGTGTGACTTGGATTTATCGCACTTATATCGGAAGTGAGAGGAAGCAACGGGGAATCACACTTTGGGGGATAACCAACCAAATCAGGTCGAAAGAAATGTTGTCGGTTATATACATCACGTTGAACAGTTGTAATGGATGCGTTTTACACACGTTATAATTTAATAATAACCTTCTGTCTTGTGACCGCTTTATTCAACTTCACACGCCTAACTAACTACACAGTTCTTTATTTCATCTTCGTTTCCACTCTCTACCCTATAAACATTGCATTACATTTTTATCTCTATTTGATCATCACATTACTCCTTTCTTTTTTTTTTTTTTTTTTTTTTTTTTTTTTTTTTTTTTTTTTATATAAAATGAATTAATTCAACTTAAAATTAAATCGTAGCCTGATTGACTACATACTCTTCTAAATACTTTGGTGTCTTTCTTATTCTAGGAGTTCTTCTTTCCATTTCTAGTGGTTCTTTAATTTCAATCTGAGGCTGATCTATGATTTCACTGGAGGCTGTCGTGATGACTTCTTGACCCTCTTGCTGGATGTTTTCTTTCAGCAACTTCAATTGATCTGCTCGCTTCAATGATTGCTTTCCACCTCCATCTTCTATCAGTACTGCATTTCCATTTCTGCTTAACACCTTGCATGGCTCTGGATCATATGTTGGAGTTAATTTGTTAATAATCCTCTCGTTTTGTTTCAACACCTTATCTCCTTCAGTAATTTTCGATGTCGTTGCTTGTCTACGGATGTCCACATATTCCTTTCTTTTCAATTTCATCTCTCTATCATTATATCGCATGTCCTCATCAAATATTTCAGGTTTTGTGTCTATTGACGGTAATTTTTCTCTGAACACTCTATTAAACATGACCTGAGAAGGAATTGCACTTGTTGACGGATGTGTACTATTATTATAGAGCCTTAACCAATCGTTCAGTTCTTCCTTCCAATCGGTTCCTTGTACACCTGCTATTTTTAATCTTTTTAACAACGATAGATTTTGTCTCTCAACTTCTCCATTTGACTGTGGAGAGTATGGAATGGTATGTCGCAGCATTATGTTGTACTCCTCTGCAAATTCTTTGAACTCTTTGCTTTTGAAATATGACGCATTGTCACTAATTATTATAGTTGGTAACCCAAATCTAATGAACATATTCTGTAAACTTTTGATTACCTTCTCACTGGTTATTGTGGTTAAAATGTCTACCAAAACATACCGACTATAGCTATCAACAGTTACCAATATGTTATGACCCGATGGAACTGGTCCCATGATATCAATTCTTATTTGATACCAACATTCCTTAGGTAACTCGATTATTCTCAATGGTTCTGGATTTGGTGCTTTTCCTACGATTTGACAACTATCGCAACCTTTTACAAATTCGACCGCCTGTTTATCCATCCCGTACCACCATACTTTGATCCTCAATCTTCTTTTCATCATGTTCTCACCTGGATGACCTTCATGTGCCAATCTTAATATGTCTTTTTGCAAACCTCGTGGAATTACTATTCTATTGTGGCGTAAAATTACCCCATTTATTACACTCAATTCATCTACGTACCTTTTATATTGGCTGATGTCTTCAGGCCAATATTTTGTATCAATGCTCTTTTGTAATGTGTCTATTTACAAAACTAGTTCGTCGTCCTTTTGTGTTTCACTTTCGATTTCTTCTAATGTCATCGCCTTTGGTTTTGAAATGTTTAATATTAGGTTGATGTACATTTCACATTTATCATCGAATATTTCACTTTCCTTTTCACATAATCTCGATAATGGGTCAGCTAAGTTTGTTTTTCCTGGCTTGTATATTACCCGCATGTTAAAAGCTTGCAATCGTAGTATCCATCTCTCAATTCTAGCACACGGTTTCGAAGTTGATTTAAAAAGTGTTTCAAGAGATTTATGGTCCGTTATCATGTCGAATCTCTTTCCCATTACATACATACGAAATTTCTCTGCTGCCCATACAATTGCAAGTGCCTCTCTCTCTGTTTGAGAATAGTTTCTCTCTACCGATGTCAATCCTTTGGACGCATATGCAATAATTCTTGGTTGTCCTCCATTCTCCTGCATCAATACTGCTCCCAGAGCGACAGGACTTGCATCAGCAATAATTGTAGTTTTGTCATTTTTGTTGTAAAACCCTAATTTGGTTTCTTTCATGATCAACTTCTTCGCCATATTAAAAACTGACTGAAGTTTATCGGTTCAATGAAATTTTTCATCTTTCCTCGTTAGTACTTTTAGTGGTTCCATCAATGTTGCCAGATTCGGAATGAATCTACCGACATAATTGAGTAAACCCAGAAAACTGCGCATTTCTTCCTTTGTCCTTGGTGCTCTAAATAATTGTATATCTTTTACTCTGTCTAGCGTTGGAGAAATACCCTCTTTTGATATTATGTGGCCCATAAACGTTACTTGCGGTTTTCTGTAGTGGCATTTGTTGTTGTTTAAGACCAACCCATTGTTTTTTATTATCTCCATTACTTTTTTTAATGTTGCATCATGTTTTTCTTCTGTTTCCCCAAAAACCAGGATGTCATCTATATATATTAATACACCTTCTACGTTGATGAACAAGTTCTCTATTAAACGCTGGAATATCTCACTAGCTGAATTTAAACCGAATATTAATCGTTTGAATCTGAATAAGCCAATGTCTGTTATGAACGTCGTTATGTCTCTCGATGATGGACTTATTTCCACCTGATGGAACGCGTTTTTAATGTCCAGTTTTGAGAACACCGTACTGTGATGTAATTGAGGTATCAAATCTTCAAATGTTGGCAGTGGATGTACCTCCTTCTTTACCGCTTCATTTGCTCTTCTCATGTCGATACACAACCTGACATCTTTACCTTTGTCCTTTGGTATTACTACCAACGGAGATATCCATCTGGACGTACCGTCTACTTTCTCGATGATGTCATCCTCCATGTACTCTTTTAATTTTTTGGCTACTTTATCTCTCAATGGTAATGGAACACGACGCAACGCTTGTCTCACTGGCTTTATAGTATCGTCCAATTCGATTTCTACTTGTATATTTTTTAACTTTCCTGTTTTGTTGCTTGATTCTATCATATTAACATTTATGGATATTAGGTTCAGCCGCAATGAATCCTCCAGACCTAGTAATGAAGTGCCTTCGCCTTCAACAATGGTAATGTCAATCTGACGTTTCATCCCATTACATTCGATTGTTGTCCTAATCTTTTTTAAAACTCTGATATCTCTACCCCCATATGCTTTAAGACACTTGCCATCATCACAAAATTCTTTTAATATTGTCATACCTCGTTTCACTGCTTTATTGTAGGTTTCTTGACTTATTAAATTTGTAGAAGCGCCTGAATCTACAGTCATTCTAATCTTTATACCACCTACTGTACAAGTTACTTTGATACCACCATCGAATTTATTGTCAATGCTGTCAACTATCATACTGTTTCCCGATCTTGTACTAACTGGCTTGTTGACTTCTACCATCGATAATATTTGACTATCATCACTCTGTTGTTCGCTTTGGCAACACTCTTCGTTACCGATAAATTTCACCGCCTTATTTACTCTGGTTCTGCATACCTTTTTAAGATGTCCATATTTATTGCATTTATCACATTTCTTTTTCCATGCAGGACAATGAGAATCTCTCGCCATATGTCCTGTCTGACCACATCTGTAGCACGTTATTTCTGTTTTAGGCATCGTCGATCTATTATGATTTGATGCTCTGTCATTGCTACTGTATCGAGAATAACTCCTATCCCTCGATTTAGATCTTTGCCTTCCCGCATTATTGTGATGGGTTTTATTTGTTTTTATCATTTCCACTTTATGTATTCTTGCCTCTTTCAGCTCAACTGCTTGTATCATAGCAATGATGTCATTAATTCCTATTTTGACAGATCCTTTTTCAATTAACTTCGTCTCAATCTCTGGGTGTCTTGTTCCATATATAACTTGATCCCTTATTTGTTCGTTTATATCCGTAAACTCGCATTTGTCTGCTTTGGTTTTAATTCGCACTATAAATTCATTGATTGACTCTCCGTCGTTCTGTTTCAGTTGTCTAAATTCTTTCCTTTCAATTGTAGCATTTGATTTTGGCAAAAAATAAGCATCCAATACATCCATCGCTATTTGGTAGGGAGATTTATCTACTTCTTCCCCTTCGGCATTCTTCATTTTAGTTGGGAAATCATTTACCATACTATAGTATATTTCCTGTATATCTAAACCTCCATAATGTAGTAACAGCGATTTTTTTACTTTTTCGTCTTTAATTTCTTTGGCGTCTATCAAAATACCCAACGCTCGTTTCCATTTTGTCCAATTTGCTACTTGGTTTCCCGTTGTTTCCATTTTCGGCATTGTATCTAGCGTGGCAGCCATCTTTTCTCTTTCTTTTTCTTTTTTTTTTTTTTTTTTTTTGAACACGTTTATTGTCCGTATTTAATTACAAATTTTCTTCTCGAATTTAATCACTTTTTCCTTTTTTTTTTTTCCTCGAATTTAATCAATTTTATTCTTTTTATGTTTTACCGAATTTAATCATCAATTTTTCTTCTCGAATTTAATCACTTTTATTATTTAATCTATTATGCTTCTTTATTAAAATATTTTTCTCGTCGCCATTGTAATGGATGCGTTTTACACACGTTATAATTTAATAATAACCTTCTGTCTTGTGACCGCTTTATTCAACTTCACACGCCTAACTAACTACACAGTTCTTTATTTCATCTTCGTTTCCACTCTCTACCCTATAAACATTGCATTACATTTTTATCTCTATTTGATCATCACAACAGTATAGAGCGGAGGGATGGAAGCAGTATCCGATGCAAAAACCTCATGCATCATATGGGATCGACTCTTTAAATTGTTTAAATTGACCTCGGGCATGTAATCAATGCTTTTCCAAGAATCTTCCGCTGATATACAGGTGCTAACCAGGTCAGCGACCGACGAGACGGTTCTCCCAGCCGGGTGAGCTATTAGACCCACCCGCATATTTTTCCTCAAAATTTCTAACAATTCAGATTCTGCTAAAGGAATCTTCATTGGCATAGAAAGAGTAAGGAGGTCATAATAGAAGTTGACAAAATATTCTCCTGGTTTCTGTTTCCGATTATTTATTAATTTTCGAATGTCAACGTCGGTCCTTCGATCTTGGATTCGGTGTAAAAATGAAAATCGTAAATTTTCCCATGTACAGTTTGGATTTTGGCCAATAACTAACCAGTAATGTTCCTGTGCTGGACCATCAAGTAGGAAAGTTATGTCGGTCAGTAACTGCGTTAAAGTTACGTTGTGCGTTAATGCTAAATGCTCAATCCTAATAAAGAAATTTTCGACTGCAATCCCCACAGGAGACCCATCGAACTTGATCTTCCATTTATAAACGGGGGTCTGACTTAGTGATTTGGAGGTCGATATTACTGTAGCGGGTGGATTTCCATGAGGTCAGCTATCCATATATTGGGAATGTGGTAAATTTTTTCCCCATTATCGGCGGATGGTTCCCCCAGTTTGTGACTGGTGGTGGCTGAACCATATTAAACCTCTGTGGAATAAACGAGTTTTGCATTGAAGCACCGAGAGGTATATGGGACATTTGCGGAAAAGTAGCATAGGGATAAAATGTTGGTTGAATCATGGTTTGTTTCCCTGAGGAGTTGTTTGGCCGTAGTTGTGACCAAACCTGAGCGTCATTTACAGTAGGAACGGATTGCGAGGGTTCCTGCGTGGGCTTGATATTTTTAGAGTTTGGGGTGGACGACGTCTCCGTCGTTGCATTTATATAAGGCACCGTTTCCGTATGAGGTGCTGTCATAATAATTTCAGTATTTGGTTTACTTGCCACATTCTCGATATTAATGGCACTAATTTCAGCAATTGATGCATTGGCTTGGTCTCCATTTCCTTTATAATATTCACACTTTTTAAATAGATCTTCACAAATTTGCACATAAGGGAGACCGAGGAAAGATCTGGTAGGTGTAGTAGCCGTTTGAAATGATTTTGATATAATCGTGAGGCCAGGACATCAAGTTCATCCGGTCTATTCTCTAAATGATCAAGAATGTTTGCTTTAATATACTGTAATTTTGAAACGCAAACAGAAAACTCATTATGCGGATACTTCAAGGCTTCGCTATGCGGCTCGCTTGGGCTTTCAGCGATTTTATTTATCGTTTATCTAGGGTTGCAATTGAGTATTTATTGACCCACTTATTTGTCGCAACTCACATTCGATGCGAAACTGATCACTTTCCAAATTGAGTGATTTGAAAGTAAATGCCATTTTAAAACAATTCTAATTTAATTTAGCCGGCTTTGGCCCCGATATTAGATCTAGTTTTTAAACTAATGACACCAAAAAGTTTACGGATTGATATGAATGTTAAAATATATGGTTATGTAAATTTATTGATAAATAATATTTCTAATATGTATTTGTTTAATTAAGGAAAAATTTAATTAAAATTCGTTATGATTTTTACTGACCGAAATAGAGTTGTTTATGATCCTCGTTTAAAATGATTTCAAATCTATGAATATGTGTTCTGGAGAATGCAGTAAAATAAGAGCGAAGAGTGAAAATCCGGTATGGTAACATCATTGCCTGAGCCGGGAAAGGGAGTAAGGAAATGAAAGGAAGTGATCGGTTTTATCTCAAACTGACAAATAAAGTCAACGTCATAAATGATGGAAGTATTTGCAAAACGTCGATAAAACCCGTTAATGGGTTGACATCTTCCCGAAAAAAAACCAAACAAAAAAAGTAAGATGTTTAATTAAATTCAACAATAATAAGTTCGAACCTTGAAGTCAACAAATGAAATAAAATTTGGAATCAACACAAGTTATTGGAATCTGTTTGCTTGATTAGCTATGAATTTTTCGCGTAAAATTTACATTTTACAAGAATGGAAATTACCACACAAAAAAACAAAGAACAAGCAAATTTATAATCCGGAAGATTTACTAAAAATTAATGAAAATTCTATACTAAAAGTAACATCTGAGTCTACAATAAAACTGGAATGCAGATGCTCATATAGAAAACCGTAACAAAAAAATTTAAAGATGGAAACAGGAAAATTTAACAAAAACGTGGTTGAGAAAAAAAAATGCTAAGGTTGAACATACGGTAAGATTAAGCCGTACGTTGCAATATCACGCCACTGCAACAACCATGTTGCAGCAGATAATATGGTAGTACTATAAATAAATCGTATCAGCCGTTGATAACGTTTTGGACACGCTACTGCAACGACCGTGGCGTACTTTTTCTTTAAACGGTTATTTTTGGCAGAAGGCCGGATATAAGCTGTGTAGTTTGGGCGCCACTGTAACGACCATGCGGTAGTATGAGTTGGTTGTGAAGCATGTATCCCATGCTTCCCCCGGAAAATACTAGGTCACTAACAGAATTAACTAGTAATTCGACTATTAAGAGGCTTCAAGGCGGTTGGTCTTTGCCAGCTAAAACTCAGTGGATGGGGTGGGTGTTTTGAAGCATTAATAGTCCGTGTCTAACCGCCATAAGGAAAAAAAATTGATGACAAAAAAGGAATCTTTAGGAAGGAAAATTAGACCAGGCAACGATATCACTAACAATGGGTTTCCACCCTCCGTACTTACATGGTTTCACTGCATTCTCCAAAATCACTGATACTATTTAATTCATGTTGAACTTATTTCACTCACTTTTGATCGAGAAACAAACAAACAACCCATTCCATTTAACCACCACTATTCCAATCAAAGTTTGGAACGCTGAGAAAATTCCCCTCAAGAAAAATTAGACAAGTAAATTTTGATTTTTCGATGCATTAAACTTGTTAACGAATGTACCTAATCATATACTTATCAGGAAACAAATTCTCATCCTGAAACACATCAATCTGAAACACATCACATAAACATTAGTAATTATTAGTTATGTATTTACCTTTATCATTATATCGAATCATCAATTAGTTACCTAGAAAATTAGATTAAATATTATTAATACCAACTAGATCAAAATCATATGTAAACAATAATATACTTAACATAATTTGACCTTGAACTTGATCTTGAATTTGGTAATCAAAATAAATTATGTTAGGTACATTAACACAGATATTCACGTAAAATTACACATTGTATTTATTAACACGTATAGATACTTACCTATAAATCACCAGAAGTATAATCATTTACCTAAACCAATAATTAAGAAGAATTTTATAATCGTCCGTGAATTTAATTTGTTTAAGAATTTTTTCGGCTTTTCGGACAAAATATTATTTTAATGGACACCCATACAATGTTTACGACTATTTTAGTCGCAGAAAACAAAGAGGCCATTTATTAACAATATTTCTACCACAAAAGTAGAAAAAATGCACTCCCCTCCCCCAAACCTTTAACCCCAGGGCGTACTTGTGTACACAAAGAACACAAACCCTTGCAAAAATGAGAACTCCCTTAGGTAGCTTCTTGGCAGCTTGGTTTCGTACTGATAAAAAGTTGGTCTACTCATCAGGTTGCAACGACCAAACTGCAAAAATCCAACTCTTGCTTTGTACCGATAATACAAAACAAGAACATATCGATTTAGCGAATTATATATCACTAAATCAGAAACCACAGGAAATTCTCACTATGTATATGTGTGACAAGCCAACACATATAATTAAGAAGAATTTTATAATCGTCCGTGAATTTAATTTGTTTAAGAATTTTTTCGGCTTTTCGGACAAAATATTATTTTAATGGACACCCATACAATGTTTACGACTATTTTAGTCGCAGAAAACAAAGAGGCCATTTATTAACAATATTTCTACCACAAAAGTAGAAAAAATGCACTCCCCTCCCCCAAACCTTTAACCCCAGGGCGTACTTGTGTACACAAAGAACACAAACCCTTGCAAAAAATGAGAACTCCCTTAGGTAGCTTCTTGGCAGCTTGGTTTCGTACTGATAAAAAGTTGGTCTACTCATCAGGTTGCAACGACCAAACTGCAAAAATCCAACTCTTGCTTTGTACCGATAATACAAAACAAGAACATATCGATTTAGCGAATTATATATCACTAAATCAGAAACCACAGGAAATTCTCACTATGTATGTGTGACAAGCCAACACATATAATTAAGAAGAATTTTATAATCGTCCGTGAATTTAATTTGTTTAAGAATTTTTTCGGCTTTTCGGACAAAATATTATTTTAATGGACACCCATACAATGTTTACGACTATTTTAGTCGCAGAAAACAAAGAGGCCATTTATTAACAATATTTCTACCACAAAAGTAGAAAAAATGCACACCCCTCCCCGCTTGTCACAGAAGCTACCTAAGGGAGTTCTCATTTTTTGCAAGGGTTTGTGTTCTTTGTGTACACAAGTACGCCCTGGGGTTAAAGGTTTGGGGGAGGGGAGTGCATTTTTTCTACTTTTGTGGTAGAAATATTGTTAATAAATGGCCTCTTTGTTTTCTGCGACTAAAATAGTCGTAAACATTGTATGGGTGTCCATTAAAATAATATTTTGTCCGAAAAGCCGAAAAAATTCCTAAACCAATAATATTAATTTAGTATAAATTGAATTTGTATTATGTAATTAGTTTCTTACCAGTTTATTTTTTTTGACACTTGTGTATCACACTTGGTTGGTTCAGTCCGACCAATATGATAAAAATTATCATGATATTTTTTGTGACCCTAACTTCACTCCGTATAATTTTATGTCAAACCCGAGTGAACAACCAAATCGAAAAAATAATTATAAATTGATGCTGTACGTCACAACATTGTTGACGCTGTCATAACAAAAATTTGCTATATACTAATTCCTGTGTCTTTCACAATAGTTTAATACTTCTTATCACCTTACAGTCAATGTAACGGGTTTGTTAAAACGGGTTGCAGTACATAGCAATTCTCGTTAAAAGAGATTTGCAGATAATTAATTGTGTTAAACACTTTTACAAGTCCTTTTTGGTGGCATTTGTATGTGTAAAGGCAATCAATATTAATTTGTATGTAACATAAAATCTGTGGATTAACATTCATCTCGCCCAATTCGTGAATACACGAATAATTATAACCATATAACGTCACCTAATCAATCATCCAGAGGAAACGAAACGGACATTCAACAAGAACATGGAAAGGAGCGGAGGCCGCATGAAATGTCTCGACTCTGTGATCTAAAAACGGGGTACAACGCATTTGCAACAACCATTTGCATTATATATCACACATTTTTAACTTTGTCTAGCTCGAGACAATTTTCATGCGACAGCCTGAAACTAATAACAAATTAAATATAATTTTATTAAATAAACACACAAATCATACACAAACAATATTTTTTGTTGATTGTATCCTAGACATTGATTTGGACTACATTGCATTCAATGTATTTTTCTTTAATAGGAAAATATAACGTTAAAGTTGAACAAAATGTTGTTCCTGTTCTTGTAAAATCATAACGCAAAAACATTAGAAATAAAATGTACACAAATTTTGACAGCCAGAATCGAAAATATTCTTGTTTTTTTTTTGTGATAAATGAGTGCGTTTTATGGCGAAAGCTGATAAAAAATATCATGATATTTTTTATCATTTTTTGCCGACTGAACACTAGGACTATTGTAAATTAATTCAAATTGTACGACCTCCAATGCAATTCCTATTTATTATAAAGTGCGTTTAATACCTAATATGTAATGTGTAATGCCATCTAGTGGCAATTATCAGCTAAGCGATTGATAGCCCTCTATTGTAAAATAGATAAACCTTTTTGCTAACATTTATAAAATAATAATAAAAATTGTTCTCTTTATCATCAACCACCAAACCGACAAGTTGTCTTGTCATTACGTGAAGAATAAAAATTGGAAGATTGAAACCGGAGTTTGTGATCATATATTTATTTCAACCAACCAAGTTACCAATACCAAAATTTATTGTAACCTTTTATGAACTGGATGTTCTTTTGTTTGAGGTAACCGGCACTAGTTCATAACAAAACTCATTAACAAAATTTTTATTTAAACGATAATAAGATAAAAAATAATGTTCATATTTATAAGGGTTAGTAATTAAATAAGAAAAAAAAATTAATATAATGAAATAATAACCGGAAAACGAAATATTCCAAATACGATACCATTATCCCATCGATAATAATTTACGTAAGCTAAAATTATTTGAAATATTTGGCTTTTCGAATAATCTAATGCTAAAAATTTAATTATATAAATAAATAAAAAAAAAAATTAATCAAGAAATGAAATTATTATTACGCAGTAGATTTATGCTTTTATATTACTATGGATGATGCGAAATACCTTTTCTGGAATGCGGCATTTGATGCGTAGTTAACGTTGTATCCTGACTTAGCGACAAATTTTCTTTTTAGCTCAATGGAGTTTTATAAACGGTACCATTCTTTATACGTATACGTTAAGGTCTTTCACAACGTGCTCGAATTTTTTGATTTAACCCAAAGTATGACTTTTACGCCATTTACGAATTAAAGAATTCTCGAAATGGTATATTAATTTATATATTTATTTATTATTATGTTTTAATTATTTACTACTTTATGAATATTATTAGTTTTATATACTTTTATTAATTGATATTTATTAATGTTTCTTAAGTAAGCACATGGCTTGCAATTTTTAACATAGCACAAATTTTCGTATTCACTGTAAACTGGTTGTATATCACAATTTTATTGACGCACGGTAATGTTTATTATGATCAGTTATTTTATTTTATACGATATACAAATCAAATAAAATATACATAAATGATATACGAACGGGTATTTGATTCATTCACACTCTTTTGTATTTTGTTTGCACATTAATGTTCGGTTTGTACGAATTAACTCTACGTACACAACTCCGTGCCACTGTATTTCACTGTAGAATGTTCCCCACAAGGAAACTTATAATTCGCGCATATGCGAATACATTCTAAATGCACAACACTACCGGTGTATACTTTTAATTATTTATTTATTTATTTTATTTCATTACCAGCTTAAACATTATAAATAAAATACATTGTGTGTGCAACATTATTAAAACTAACAAGATTAATAAGGTAAGATAAGAGAACCATTGGATCAAATAGATCACGTGACTGGTCCTCTGATTCTAAACCACAAAAAAATTATTTGAATTCTATTTATAAAATTAAAAACAATTTAATTTACAGTTAAAATTGAAAGAAACAAAAATTGTACAATATAATTATAACTACATCTTAATAATTCACTACACATGAATATAATTAAAACCTCTTGAACTACACCATTTAATTTTAACATATATAATTTTAAAACCAATAAAAAACAATAACATTTTAAACCAATAGTTGAAAAAGATGGTCAATATTTTTAGTTTGATGAAGCCATTCTTTAAGGTATATTGAAAAACTAGAGAAGTTGCCGCACTTACGTATATCCAACGGTAAATTGTTAAAAATGATTGGTGCGACGATATTAATAAAGTTTCTCCGTAGATCTAATCTAAACTTAGGAATATGTTTCATGAAGGTATGATTTGATCTGAGATTATACCCTGCATGAGTCACAAAATTATTCTCACTTTTAACATAGAATATTCTAAGTATCTTGAAGACGAATAAGTGACGTAGAGGAAGTTTGCCGAGATTTTCAAATAATGGCCACGAAGGCGAAAAAGATGGTTTAAAGCACATTATTCTGATTAACTGCTTTTGTCGCACGTAGATAGGACGTAGTGTAGCATTGCAAGCACTACCCCAACATGATAAACCATATTGGAGTATTGAATCCGCTAATGCAAAGTAAATCGTCCTAAGTAAATATTGCGGACAAAATAGCCGTAAAACATACAATTTTCTGGAGACCAATGATAGTCTAGTTTTCAGCCCTTGTGTGTGCGCTTTCTAATTTAAATCTCGATCAATAATAATACCTAGATATCGAAATTTATCAACAGTGTTCACTAAGAAACAGTCATTAGGAGGGCATTGCGTGTTATTGTTTCTGCTGCATTCGAAAGTATGATACGTTGTCTCAAGATACAACGATGGGGTATCCCTAAAATGTAATAATTTCATTTTGTGACTCAAAACAAAATTATGTGCTTCCAACCAAATAGACAAACTGTTTAAATCTTGATCTATGAGCGTGATATTATCTTGATAACTTGGACTAGCATATGTAAACGAGAAATCGTCAGCAAAAGCAGTTGGAGACCCTCGAAATTGTTGTCGAAAGATACCGTTTACATACACTAAAAATAATAAAGGTCCTAAGACAGAACCCTGTGGGACTCCCACATTTATCGGTAACTCTTTACTTAATTGTCCATTTACTCTAACCAATTGCGTTCGCCCATTCAAGTACGAGGACAACCAATCCCGGGTTACCCCTCTGAATCCAAAACAATATAGCTTTTTTAACAATGTGCTATGTTGAACTCTGTCAAAATCCTTTGTTAAATCTATAAATAGAGTAGATACCTTGGACCCTTTATCAATATGTTCAGTTCCTTGTTCTAGGAAAGATACGATAGTTTGTTCAGTATTTTTATTTTTCCTAAAACCATATTTGGCAGGAGAGAAAAAGTCTCTTTTTTCTAGGAAGAAAACAATTCTACTTTTTATGGCTTTTTCAAATATTTTCAAGAAAACCGAAAGTAGAGGGATTGGTCTATAGTTGTTCATACTTGTTTTAACATTATTTTTAAAGATCAGAACAACTAAGGCTCGCTTTAACGATGTAGGAAAAATTCCAGTTACCAAGCTTAAATTGAAAATAAAAGATAAGACATCAACTAAGAACCAGGACATTTTTTTAACAACATTATTTGAAATCCCATCCAAAGCAGGAGTTGAATTATCTTTTAGCGAAAGAATTGTAAAATACAGTTCTTCAGATGAAATTTCCGAAAAAACGCAACTATCCATAGATTGGTAATATTGACATATTAATCTATTTTTGTCAGCTTCATCCAAGGGAGGACGACGATTGATCGTCGCAGAGGAAAGACGTGTTTTGTCTTTCTCTGTAGTTTTAAATTAAATTTAGTTTAATGTAATATTGTAATGTGTTATAAAATGTGTTAAAAAGTGTGTTATGATAAATAAAATAATATAATAATAATGTTTTAATAATTTAATTAAAAGTGAAATTAATATAATTATAATTATAAATAATATTAAAAGTAGTGTGCAATGCACAGCAATGGGTAGAAATTGTGTGTAGTGCGAGCAAATGCATCACACTTATTTCTACGTTCGAGTATGTTCCAAAGGATTCATAAGATAAGTGTTTTTATTTTTATTTTTATTATTTTTATTCATATTTGATTATATTTTCAATTTAAATTATAAGTTTATTTACATAAATACATATTTTAGTAGCTGTTGTACTTATAAATACAAGTAATAAGAAATACACATTATTAATATGTCGCCTCGCCATAGTGTGGTGTTGTACCGTTTGCGTGTGTGTGTGTGAGTGTGTGTGGAAGATGATTTACTTTTACATTACGAAAATTTTAGAAGTAAAAGAAGGATGAGAAAAATAAGTTCGACCGTATGGTTTTAAATGCATATACATACAAATTTGTTCTATTTTCTTTTGTATGTATATCCCTTTTCCTATCACAAAAACAATATTTTTTTCTTTAATTTGAGCCCAGCCCACACAAATGTGTGTGTTCAAAATGACAGGTTTAACGTTTTCCAGATTTTAACGGACCTTAGTTTAATCGGGATTATTTTTGAAAAAAGCATTATAATTTAATAACATATAAATTATATAAGTAACATATAAATTATAAAACATAACGATTATTTGTTTTTGATAATATATTAATTATTTTGTTATTATTATAGTTATAGTGTTATTTTTCGGTCGAAAATGATTTAAGTGGAATGCACAAATGTGTATGTTAGTTCAAACTGCATGAAAAAATGAGTTTTTGACATGATTCTTTTGATTTACCCACACAATTGTGATGGCAGGCAGGAAAAGGGACACACTGTTATATGCGTTCACACAATCACACATTAAAATAATATGGTTATATTATTCACGGTGAATTGTTTAAAAGTGTAATGGCAAAAAAAGGATGAAAATGAAATTTTAAAGAATAGACCTGTTTACTTAAAAAATTTTGACAGATAAAATATTATCTGTAGGCCACTCAAACGATTAACACCGTATATGGTTTGTGAATTTTGCTGTTGTTTATTAAATAAAATTTTATGTGTGATAAGTTAAATATATTTATGTGATATTAAAATAAATTAAATTATCAATGAATTAATCGCTCGGATCAATGAATTAATCGCTCATTATCCGAAATTAAAAATATGATTATGAATCCTCATTTGAGGCGACCAAATCCCATGATGGGATATAGTGCCAGAGAGAGTTTTATTCGTTTACTACAATTGATGGATTTAAATTAATAACAGCACAAGATATCTTAATTATGTAGTCAAAGTACATATTTTGATAGGTTTTTTTTTAAATTGCTGTGATGGGTTGTCGATTAGTTGTTACTAAAAATTTTTGTCGTAAAACTCCAATGATCCGTTCGACGTGAATTCTGACACTAGCAATTTGACGATTGTTTTCGACTGAAAGCGGTTCTAGCTGAGATTTTTTATTTTTGAACGATGGCATAATCAGTGTAGCCCTTTTCTTACTTAAAGAATGTTCAATTAAAAATCCACGATCGGCCAAGATAATGTCCTCTTCATTTATGTAATCCAAAATGCCACATGACTCGAAAATAAATTTGTCGCTACATCGTCCACCGTAACCCTTCGATATAAATGCTATGCTTCCAAACGATGATATACAGACTAGGTATTTTAGAGTCTGGTGGTGCTTGTAATTTGAGAAAGTGTTAACACGAGCTAAACAATTTCCTGCAACATAATAAAACATTAGCCACTACTTAGTAATTATTGCAAGTATAAAGTTTATTACATACCCGGCTTTTCGATAAATATTTCAAAACAATCTATTATAAACACCGGCTTCATTCCAAATATTTGTTTGAACATTTCAGGAATATTTCTTTTAGAAGCCTCGATATCTGGCCAGAACACAAAACAGCTGATTTTATTGTGAATTGCTATAATCGCTTTATGAAAAAGGATAGAAATTGTTTTTGTTGTTACATGATATTGAAATGCTAGGTGCGTAAATGGTAAATCTAGTCGTAATTTTATGAACACCATCAAAAAAATATCAAATTTGTCCATTTTGCCTCCCTTTATGATAGGTAGAGAATGTTCGACATTTTTAAATATAACTTCCAAAGTATCAAAATCATTGAACCCCGTATAGTATGTGGTCATTCTAGGGCTTGCCTTAAGATCATCCAATGTCAAGTTTATTCTGGCCTTCAAATTTTCCCGTTTAAGCTGCTTTATTGTTTGTAAATGAACTTTATTTTGTTCTTTAAGTTGAGCTATTAATTCATCTTTTGTAGTTGCTAAATAAAAGTCTAAGAACAACAGAATATATTATAAAGAAACTCAATATAGTTTTGTTAATGTAATAATTTAATGAACCAAAATTTTATTTATTTACCTTCTGTTTGGCATGCTTTTTCTTGTATAATATTTTGGTTATCTACAACGCCAAATGTCTCCTTTTGTAAATTATCCGTTTCAACCTTCTGTGATGCCCTTTTATTCCCCCGTTCATACCGTTCTGTCGAAACTATTTTGGCTTTATAGCCTAGTCAACATTCAATTTATCTTTTAAATTTGCGCCCCGATAAAAAATGCTTCGAGCAAACGGTTGAATGTTTCAACGATACGCGCTTAAGGTCCTTCCTATTTATCGCCTTTAACCAAGCTAGTTGCCTTTCTTCTGCCAGTGCTTTATATTTTAAGCGTTTTGTTGGAATCATTGGGAACCTAAAAAACTTGATTCCACCATCTCTACCACCTCGCATAGAGCAATTCACCACACAACACTTTAATGGCATTGCACAGATTATTGTAATCAATACAAAATATATTTTATAACAAAATAAAATAAAATAACAAATTAAATTTCTCAATTTAATTGAATATATTTTTAAAAATGCAGCAACTACAACACTAAATACAAGAACGTTTGGCCTACAGATAATTTTGACGTTTATATTTGACAGATAAGTAAACAGGTCTATTGTCTGTTTGAGAGGAGTTCGTGTTTATGTGTGTATATACATGTGTGTATATGTATGTGTGTATATCTGTATATATAATTAATTGTTTTTATTTATAATTATTTTAATATTTTAATAATTAGTTTAATATATTATTATATTAATATTATTTTAATGTATATATTTGTTTTTATTTGTAATGTGTGTAAATGTTTCCATTTATCGACGTATTTTTGTGTAAGTTGTTTTTTTTTCGATAAATTATTTTGGATAGACTATGCGAGGACATTGCAAAAATGATTCGATTATCGAAGAATCACTCATGAAACTTGCTTGTCTATGCTAATGATATTTTGAGGCCAGAAACCGGTCACAAAGAATTTCATGTATGTATTGTAAATATATAACATGTACATACAGGCGTTATTATTATTTGTTATTAACTGATTTTTTTTTGTTTATTTAATTGGTTTATAATTTGTTTACTTAAATTAATATTCTCTCTAACTAATAATAATGCATGATGAAAATTTCAAATAATACAAATAACACGTTTTTTGTAGAATGGTTTAAAAGGGTGAAACCTCATATGTGTTACGGTATGGCAAAGGGAAAATGGTTTTTAATTTTTATTTTCGTTTTTAATGACGAGTAAATATTTCATGTGATATCCTTCGGCCTTTTTATGTTGACTCTTTTATTTTAGATTGCTTACTGCTGGCGCTATTTTCTGTAAAATAATCTCTCTGGCTCAATAATATTTCTCGAAACAGGTTCGCAATTACATGGGAACGTCAGACACGAATATCGATTGATTTGAGTTCTAAACCCTATTCAACTTGCTCAGGCACCAATTATGTAAGAAACCTTCCACATATGGACGAATTGGGCTGAATTGGAGTTCGAGCAAACTTTAGTTTTGGGAAAGCTGAATTTGACTTAGTCGTCTTTTGGCGGGTTAGGGCCAAGTTTGGTTCAACAATGCTGAATGTAGGAACTAGATATTTATTTGGCTGATTATTTTCAAATTTATTTTGAAGAAAAATCCAGAACTTCACCCAGGATTTATGTTGGAATCTCGATGCAGCTCAATATACCAGATTTAAACATAATTAATTCTGCATACCTGATTTGACAATAATTTTTTGGAGTGGAACTTAATTATTTCCACTCAAATGTCGAACTGTTTGACTACAAAAAAAACACGTAGAAACCCCAATACAAGTTGACCTAAGTTTATTAAAATCCTAGTCCAGCTCTACAAACTAAAACGGAAAATTATCGGTTAGGTAACGACCTGGGTTCATCATTATATCCGAATCCCAAAATTTTGTCAAATTCAGCTTTGCGCACCGAATTTGGCCATGATGATCTAGTTCCATTGAGTTTTATTCTAGAGTGTCGATCGAATTCTGCATACCACATTTGCCAGTAATTGGTTTAGGATTGGTAAAGCTCCACTGAGCATGACATAATATGTTCGGTGCAGTATAATTTACTTGGAAATGAAACGAATATTCGTTAGTGACCAAAATTAATAAATCATTTGAAATGTTTGCGAAATAAGCTAAATTTATTTGAAATAACCAATCCGGTAGTTAATCTGGTATTGAATAATCTTGATAGTTTTCGGGATCCATTGCCTTTGGAATGCCTCACATATTTTTTACAACTTTTCATTTTTTTTTTACCTATTCTGCTTTTTGTTAAATACTAATGGATTTTAGAGTAATTTTTATAGTGTAATGTGGGGAATTGCAGGAGGATAAATTTAATAAATGTTTTTATTATTTAGGAAGCCGGAAAATATTAATTTAGAATTACATTTCAGAAAATCTACAGATGTAGGTTATTAATATTGAATGTGGTTTTCCGTGTCCCAGAGGAAGCGTTATTATTTTCATTGTACAACAAACAATTTAAATAACTGTGCTTCCGTGAAAGGGTTAAATTCACTAATCAAGATTTTGGGTGGAGGCCTTCATAGTATTTTGCAAGTGGTTTTGATTATGGTTCGAATCAAAAATTTATTTTGCTGGGGAAGTTAATTCTGGTTTAAGTCTTAATTATGCCGAGATCTAAGTTTATTTATATTTATCACAATTTATTTAAAAGTTGTACTAATTATTACTGAACTATATTTTAACAGGTTTTATTCGGTAAAATGGAAATTTATTTGCTACTTATTAAACTTAATAATAATTCTAAATATATGCTTTAATGTTTTACTTTGTTTAGTATTTAGAAGAGTTGAAGTTCCTGAAATTATAATTTTGATTCTATTTAGTCTTTATATTCAGGTTTGAGCTGGATTTTCAGATGACGGCAGTGACGAGTATTATTATATTGTACTAATTGTTTGGTGGTTTGAATTCAATTAATTTTATTTAATATTTGTCAGGAGAATTGAGTTGGATTAATTAATACTAATCATTACATTTAACTGCTTTAATTTTATTATTTAATACTTCAATATTTACCATTTTTTATTAGTATTCCTAATAGTAAAAACGACCACTGGATATAGTATAAGTTATATTGCGGATAATTTAATATAATTTTAGGACCCTGATTGCTGGGTATTGTACCATAACATACATATTAAATAATTATGTTGCCTTGTACTCTGAAACCGGGTCATTTTCCATAATAATTAGTTCACCTTTCCTGTCCCTCCATCTTGTTATATGTAAAAGAACGTGTGGATGGGCCCGGTGTCAACCGGGAATCTTACTTAGGTTTCGTCGCACATTCCAATCAATTAATCAGTCAAATAACATGGTCTCTAACTAACACTCCATATACCTGAGGTTGTATTTGGATTTCTAGGGATATCTTAATTGGCCAAGAAGAATTCTATTAATATATTTGGTCATAATACAAAATTCTATAAATTGTCCCCAACCCTCGATGGGAAGCCCTGATTAGTTTTTCGAACTGACATAGTCCTCAACAAATACACAAAAAAAATTTTTAAAACCGCCCATTTTCCTCAGAGTTGATTGTTGATCACTGCGGTTATCTCATTTGATTTCAATAATTCATCCTCATTAAGGATTCCACCTTTTCAAAATTTATAAACCGGCACATGAATTTGGTTGAGTAAAATCGATTCGTGCTGGGCTTTTCTAAAACTTTGTCGGACATGAAATTGATTTTATATTAAAGAAAATCCATTTACGAAATTATCAGAAAGAGAAGAATTAGAATTTTCTTATGATTTGTTTGTGAGCAATATCGAGTATGCATTTTCGAGATTTTCCGTAAAAGTAATAAACGCGTCGTTTCCCTTAATTATTATTATTAAGTATATTTTTTTGGTTTTATTAAATTATAAATGTTCATATTATTTAGGTAAGCAGCAATATATTAATTTAGTATTAATTTTCAGGAATTATACATATTGCTTATGAAATAATTTTTCTTTACAAAATTAATTGCTGATTGTGTAGTTTAGAGTTGTATTGTCTTTGTGTTACTAACTATAACGTCTCTACCTAGGTGTATGAAATTGGGCCGATTCAACAATCAGTTTTGTTTAGGATGTCGAAAAGTATTAATATAGTATTCATTTTTAGGTGATTTCCAGATACATGTAAAATAATAACATTTTTTCTTAGGTTGCTGATTTAAAGAAGCAATAGTTGATGACCAATACCATCATTATCCATTTAACCTATTAAACCTTTATCCTTCCCCAAGTAGATTAGTTTTGTGCTGTCTTTGTGTTACTAACTATCGGCTATACCTAGGTGTCTGTAACCGGGCCGATTCTGTCCCATTTAACTAACCTATCCAATCCTCCGGTTTTGTTATATGTAAAAAAGAGTGTATGGTGGGCCCGGTGTCACCCGGGAGCTCCTGTGTAAGAACTTGGTCGTGCATTCAGAATCAATCAATCCATCAATCAATCAATTTTTGTCAGCTTCATCCTCCTTCAGAGGAGACTGGTAGCATTAGCATCACCAACACTAGTAAAGAACTCGTTAAATTCATTAGCAATCTGCACTGGACCAGATATTTTGCACCCTCTTAATTACAGAACAAAATTATTTATATAGCAATTTTATATCAATAGATAATTTGCCTGGAAACATCAATTATTTTGAAATTCAATTAAATATATAATTAAGAATATAATTTAAAAAAAATTATAATAATAAAATTAAAGAAACCTGACATGTATGGACTCGAAGCGTTACGGATCCGTTACGTAACATGGCGATGTTGGTCGCCATTAATCCTTGAGGATGAATCCTCGATTCACGTACAGGTGTATTGCATAAAGTTTCAAAGGAAATTTTTACCACTATAACTGGGTGCGGCACAACTGTTATGGTATGTGGAACTTTTAATTAGTTATTTTATTTATTTATATGTTAAGTTGTATTTATTTATACTATAAGATTTTTGTATTTCATTTTTAATTTTAGATAGTTTTTTTCGTCGGTATCAGAACAACATATTTTAGTTCAAACTTTTTTTTATTTCTAAACAAGACTTTTATCACCTACGGTATTTTTTTTTTGTAGTTCAGTAAGTTTCTTAATGCGATAACTTTTAACTATTTTTTTTTGGTAACTTAATTGTCCATTTGCACTAGCTTGATTTCAGTTAACTACCGCACTATACACTCGTTATCTTAACTGCACTTGCAAAACAAATTGTCTTTAAAAAAAATAAGATCACACGAATATTGTCGTTTCGATTTTAACTTAGTATTTATTTTATTAAAAACACAAAGTTTTACTACACCACCATGGGACTTCACATTTTACTTTGGCTTTTCACCCTTTACCAAAATGATGTTTATAGGTTGAAATATTTTACACCACCCCCGATCTTTTCGTTTTTTCGTTGGTCCATAACCGATACAAAAACCAGACAGTCACAATCAGCTGTTTAGTCTATTACATTTTGCTTTTCCAGTTTATATTATCAATCAAATAAAACTCGTCAATAATAATCTACAATTTATACAGTAGCCTAGGTATATGCTAGAATGAGGTTGAGCTAAATTAGAATAATAACTATTACGTAGTACGAATTATTGATAGATAATACAATTAAATTTCTTGACAAACAAAGATACAAAACTTGGAACGGGTTTACGTTACAAATCGTGGGGCAGACCCATCACCCTTGAGATAGTCTCCAGCCGGGCAAACTGTTAAATTTATAATAATAATTCCAACTGACTTATAACGAACTGACATATAACGATAAAAATCATATTTTACGTGATTATCGAAATCGAAATTGAATTATCAATGATGTTTCTCTTTCATAATTAGGTCTAATAAGATTTCCTAGAAACAGAACATAGTGACGCAAGAACGAGAAAAACATTTAATGATGGGAAAATTGTCACCGGAGATCTTTGGCATGAAAAATACCCCATGATTGGCCATAGTTATCGCCTACTTCGTACGAGACGCTACCTATTTTCCTAATTATTTTGCCTTTTACGAACTTAGGAGCGAGTCTAGCCGAGAAATTTGCAGCTGCGTTGCTTTGAATAAAGTTTTTTACAAAAACGTCTTGGCCGGGATCAAAATTCTTTGCTTTGCTACGTAGATTATAAGTTGTAACATTTCTTTTATAAGCGTTTCGCAAATGAGACAGGACTACTTCTTGGGCAGTTGAAAGTCGTTTATTAATGTCCGTCACGGAAGCTTGTCGGTCGTTTAGCAAATTAAGACTTCGCATTAACTTATACAATGATCCATGATTCACCATGTGCTGACCGAAAGTTAAAAAGTAGGGGGAAAACCCTGTCGAGCCATGCAATGCATTTCTTAATGCGGAATTAATTCCTTCTAAATGTAAGTCCAATTCTTGTGATCGTCTTGAACATATGATCGGATAGCGGAGAGAATGGTTCTCTTCACCCTCTCAGACGCGTTTGATTGCGGGGTGTGGTGTTGTACGCCGTAATGGTCCAATAAATCAGCCAAAAGCTTTCATTTAAATTGGGAGCCATTATCGTTGGTAATCGCTTCTGGAACTTCAAAGATACTAAAATCTCTCTTTTTCAAAAAATTCACAACAAGGTTAGTAGCAGCGGATTTTAGTGGTTCGATTAATACAAATTTTGTATATTGATCCAGCACGATCAAGATGAATGTGTTCCCTAAGCGGCTTCGAGGGTATGGACCTAAAAAGTCCATAAAAAGTTTCTAGAAGGGTCGATGTATCTCTATAAATTTCCCTATTGGAGGTTGTGTGGTCTAGTTCGTTGCCTTTATCTTCTTACACATTTCACATTTACGAATGTAGTCTCTGACGTCACGAGCCATGGTCATCCAACAAAATTGCCGTTGAAGGATCTCTAAAGTTTTTTCCTGTCCTAAATAAGCGCCAGTTGGGGAATTATGAGCTTGCTTCAATAATGACGGAATTAAAAAATCAGGTATTACCAGTGTCCAGCATCCCAGATCGTTTAACCAGGTCATGTTAGGTTTAATGTTAATGTACAATTTCCGCAAAGTTTGTTTTAGCCGATGGATTTTCTTTGAGGGCATTAATTCTGTCAATGTAAGTATAAGCGAGAAACTCAGCGGAATCTAGATCGACATGCTGAGGCGGCATGCTCCCATCATCGTGACAGACATCCCTGTTATCAAAAGCTTCACAAGAGACTCACTATAAGGCATCAAGTACCACATTTTGAGATCCTTTCCGATACTCAATACAAAAATTAAAACCTTGCAGTTGCAAACTCTATCGCGCAAGTCTTCCAGATAAGTCTTTCTGCCCCATCAATCATTTTAAACAAAAATGATCTGTAATAATGGTGAAAGTGTACCCCTCAGCATATGGTCTGAATTTTTTCACACTGAGGATGGCGGCTAAGCATTCGAGTTCTGTGACGCTATACTTACGCTGAGCAGACTTAAGTTTATGGCTATAACACGCTATAGGATGTTCTTCTCCTTGTTGGGTTTTTTGAAACAAAACGCTCCCTACTCCACCCAAACTCGCATCGCATTGGATGTAAAAAGGACGCGAAAAGTCCGGGTTACGCAGGACAGGTGCCGAGGTAAGTGCAGTTCTAATTTTGTTAAAGGCGTTATCTGCCAACTCATTCCAGCTAAGCTTCTGGCTCTTTTTCAGCAGATCGGTTAAGAGCGCTGTAATCGCCGCATAGCAAAAAATGAAAAGCTGGTACTATCCTGCGATACCTAAAAATCACCGCAATTGTCGAACGGTTTGAGGAAGTTGGATAGTCGGCAATAGCCTGGATTTTGTCCGGGTCCATGCGTATGATTCCGTTACCAATTACATGACCCAAGTACTTTGTTTTCTTTAGGACGAACTTGCTTTTTTCTATGTTAATCGTGAGATTTGCTGCCCGTAACAATCTGGATATTTCGCACAATAAAAATAGGTCCTCTTCCAGGTCAGCAGAAACAACGATAGGTGCTCTTCCAGGTCTTCAGAAACAACGAGCAAGTCGTCCAGGTACACAAAGACTCGGTCATGCAAGCAATACGGAATCACATTGTGTATCAGTCTGCACAATGACTGAGGGGCGTTGCATAACCCGAACAGAATGACTGTGAAGTGATAGAAGGGGCGGCCCGGAACAGTGAACGCGGTTTTATCACGCGATGCCACGTCAAGAGGGATTTGCCAAAATGCATCCTTTAAGTCGATCGTTGATATATACTTTGTTTGGTCGAGTCGACTTAGCAATCATTCTATCAGCGGCAGTGGATATGCGTCTTTGATTGTTACTTCATTCACCTTCCGGGCCTCAAGACATAACCTCACCATGCCGCTGGCCTTGCGAACTCTGCGCACTTTGACTTTTCTCTATCACTCCCAGCATAAACATCCTATCCAACTCCTTATAAATTTCGGCTTGGACGGCCGGGGAGACGGGGTAGTACCGCTGTTTAATAGGTTTTGCAGAACCAACATCTATGACATGTGTCACCAAGTTAGTGTGACTCAATCCTTGTTTAATAGAGCACGGGAAAGAATCTAGTATATTACTAAGCCGCCGTTCGTTTTCGGAAGATAATCGGTGGCGATTGTTATCGGATTGTTCAGGCTTTACAATATCTAGCGAACCGATAATTGCAGGAGCTAAGCCAAGCGTATTCCAAAAATCAATGCCTAGATATAGCGGTTGCATCAATCCAGGAGCGATATGTAGTCGAAGACGTTTAACTTTACCTTCATAAGAAACGGGTACCACGATATGTCCTATAATGCGTTGTTTTTCTCCACTCGCTGTATTCAGAAAAGAAGGAAGGTAATGGATGTTTACACCTTTTTTCCCAGTAAACTTTCAGAACCAGCGCCAAGGACACTAATAGTGGCACTACTATCTAGCAAACCAGTATACGGTGTCCCAGCAATCATTACATTAGCATACGGTTGGGTATCAGTGTTGTGGTCCAGAGTATGTATAACTGATTCACAAATCATTTTTTTAAGCGTTCGTCGCAACGACCAATACTTAAACGTCCGGTGTCGTGGTTTTACGGTAGGTATTGAAAAGTAAGTTTGGGTGACTTTTGATTGTAATGTAGGAATGTCAGCGTTACTGTATTATCTTTCGGGAAATTTTGATTAAACACAGCCGATGATTGAATAATATCATAACAAAAAGAGTTGTTGCTATTCGGCAAATAGTTTGTTTTTGTTGATAAATTTTGTGTGTGTATATCGGGAGCTGCAGGACTTATTTCAAATGCACAACAATTTATGTCTGCCTTCGGTAAAGTTCCGGGTAGGTGCTGGAGGCAGCGTCCTCGGTTTCCGTCCTGGTTGTGGTAGTATTTGTGGGAGGTTGAGCACCAGGAGTTCTCATCTCTCGTCTGGTGTTACACGCCTGACAATTTGGTCGAATCACGTTAGGTGCACCGCACCCAAAACAATGTCGAACAATATATTGTGAAGTTGATTACCCTCGATTCGTATAATTCTGGGTATTATTTTGTCGGTTATTCGACCCTAACGCACAAAGAGTACTGCGGTATTCATTTTGAGAGTAGTCGATAAGTCGATTTGCATATGATGGAGAAGAATCGATTTGAGAACTTGCTTGAATATTTCTAGGGTCATAGTTCATTATCTTAGAACAGGTTGGATAGTTATTTACCGTGTAACCGATTTTTTTATAATTATGTCCTGTATAATCGGAATTATCGTAATCCATTTCTTGAACTTGCTTAAATGTTACCCATCTCTCAGATTTTTCGGCATTGAATCTCTTCCATGTATCCTCTATCTCAACACATTGATGTACCAATTCTGATACCGCCGTAATATGCTTTCCCGCAATTTTATATTGTAGGGCACTATGCATGTTTCGTCGCAAGATGAAACAAGGATCGCTGTCGGTGAGAGGGGTGCTAAGAGATAAAGAGGCGTCTATTACACGAGTGTGAGAATCCAAAAAAGTTTCATCAGATTTTTGCTTGATGAATGAAATTGACTGACGAATTTCTGCATCAGTTCTGCAGTCTTTAAATCTTTCCAAAAGCCCTTTCTTTAAAGTTTCCCAATCCACATTGCCACTACGTTCAAGGAATGACCAATACCATTCTAGGGCACTTTTTCTTAAAAGTAAATGCAAATCATTGAAGAAATTTTAAAATCAATCATTTTGAAATTAATAAATTTTATTTGCGCTTGAAAGCCGCTCGACTCGGTATAAAAATCGCTCAACTGCGGGCCCACTAGGTAAGCCGTCGAAAGTAATATTCAATTAGTGTATTCCCATTATTGAGGCATCAACCTTACTATTCAGATTACCCTGAGGTGCAGATTTGGAGGAATCCTTATGTTCACCGCCTCGTTGCTGCGAATGCCCTTGACCATTTTTTAAGGAATCTTTGTCATGTAGGAGTTCTTCAGCATCGCCTCTAATTGATAATTCCTTAACCAAATCCTTTAAAACGTGGTATTGGGAAGCCGAAAATGGGTTTTGTGGGACTTCACTACATTTAGTCAAATCTGATTCACGATTGTTTTCCGCAGAGGAACTAGTTAAATTATTTTTAGATTTATTTCCAAAATTATCACTATCATCCATGGATGAATCAGAATAATCTGTAATTACTGGGTCCTGAGGATACGCGTCTGATATAGCTTCAGAAATTGATTTTTCAAAGTCATCAACCGATACTTTTGATTCCAGTAACGATCGAATTACCTCTAAAACTTTATTACAAGCGTCTAACAAATTTTTCGCGGTAGTTTTGGAGACGCACGCTTACGTGCATAATACGTGTACTTAAAATTGCAAGTTTGGTGCTACGTTCATCAAGAGTTAGCTCAGGTATTTCTTGCACTTGAGGTTTGAGATTTTTCAGTTTTTCTGAACAAATGGTTAATTCCCTCTGAGGAGATTTTCTAGCAGCCAAATGGGTTTTTAACGGAGCAAGCTTATTATCTTTACTCTCTAACTTAAATGCTGATGTTAGACTATCTAGTTGTTCAATTACTGAACCCGAAATACCCCTAACCAAACATTCAATCTCAATTTCATCAACACTCAAATATTTTGGTTCCATAGCCATTTTTAATTAAGCTATAAGTCGTTAATATTATTCAAATAAAAGACAATATCGGATGAATAAATTTCAAACCACGAAGAATCAAGCAATTATAAACCCCAATATTTGTAACGTAGTCAATAACTATAGAGAGAAATTAATAGTTTAATATTTTATTTTTGATTGATTGATTGATTGGAATGTGCAACCAAACCTAAGTAAGATTCCCGGTTGACGCCGGGCCCATCCGCACACTCTGTTACATATAACAAGATGGAAGGATAGGAAAGGTTTGTTAATTATTATGGGAATTGACCCGGTTTCAGACACCTAAGTAGTCAATAGTTAGAAAATTGTTAGTTGAAATGTAATATAAGACGGTTAGCGGTTTAAGACAACACAATTATTTTTGATTTTTTCATCCTAAAAAAAAATATAATTATAATTAAAATGTATAATTAATTAAGTTGCAGTAAATTTGCTGAAATAAAATGTCATTATTAAGAGTTAAATTAACTTGAATAAAATAAATGTAATGTTATGATTAGTATTAACTAAATTTCTCTTAAAACAAATTAAATCAAAATAAATTAAAATAAATCGAATCCAGAAATCAAATATTGCAGTACAGTATCAAAGCACGAAAGGAAAGCACGACCTTCTTTTTATCTTCAACTGATAGAATCTTTGTGAATCAGTTGAATTAATGGATTTATTTATAAAAAATAGTTAAATAAAAAAATTATATAATGTGAAGATCACTTGTCCTTGCCATCCCTAATCTAAATGGCCAAATGAAATCTGGTTTCAAAAACAGCTAATCTGATATATGTAAGGTAATATCAATAATGTGGCACAGTTTTAGATACCTAAACAAATTAAACCAGAATTGAATAGTTATTTTAAAGCAATCAGGAATCTGTAAGATGGCGGAATTAATAAGTAGCTAGCACAACTGTAGGATCCATTTTCCAAATAACCCAATCATATTAAATAAATCATAAATCATAAAAAGAACAACCAGCGATAATTATTTATCAAACTTAGATCAAGCTAATCCAAACCTTCACCAATTTACAATCTCTCAAACAACCTCTTCATGACAGTCTCCTGAAACAACCTAGAAAATAATTTAATTAAAAAAAGCCATGATCCCTGAAAAACTATCTCAGTACAGCAACATTTAACTGCATTTCAAATTTAATTTGTAGCTTCCAAGATATCTGCAATTTCAAAAAGTATTCGCTGAAATATCAAATTTATTAGAAACCCGATATAGCCATTATAATTCCTACATTGTCTGCTCTTCTGACTTTTAAATTAAAATTTTATTTTTAATTAGAGGGTATTACGAATTCAAAGATCCTGTAATCAAAAATCTTCATTAGAAAGAACTAAATAAATTAGCTTAATCAGGAACTGCATTGATTAATAATATTAATAATAAACACCTGGTAAACCTTGATAACTCTAAATTTCTCACCAAATTAAAATATGTATAATAATTTAATACTCAAACGCTGAATAATTGGGTGAAGGAATATTAGTAAAGTTCTACTAATCTCTGAAATCACATTGTGAAAAGAATTATTTTATAAATAGTCATAGTAAAATGTACCAAAAAAATATGTAATGTTTATCCAGGAGTACTCGATACCCACCCCCTCTATAAACAAAAAACACACTGCAACATACAATGTTATATCCGAAACAACCCCAAGAAACGGTTTGAATCCTCTCCCCGTGACACCTCTACCATTCACCAAGCGATCTCCCATCAACATCACTAATCGGCAACACCCATGCTTCATAAAGCCGTGATTATAAAAGTATCGTGGCAATCCTACAGCTCAAAAACCCCAGCGTACGATCCTAAAATTTCAAAAATGACTCATTTCCTTCGAAACTGATGGTAAACTTTAACAAAAACATCTATAATATTCAGCAGAGACCAACCTGGATACACAAATCCAAACCTCGGACAAGGGTTCCATGCAAAACTGCAAACTTGCCTTTTTATACCAACAATTGATAACTACATCAACTCCCAAAGAAGACGATTTAAAAAAGCCCAAAATAGCTTACAAATACAGGTAACGACAGAGCATGTTATATGAATATAACCCTCCGTAAGTTGAGAAACACAATGTTCAATGAACAACCATCACAAACCACAGACACCGACCAACCACTCATCATGAACGAAACGGCTCCACCATATCCTCGCCGCCTCTGTGTAAATTGATCACACAAATGAAATCGCGAAATGAAAAGGCGAAAAACAAGGAAAACAACAACTAAAATCTATGATTTGATTTGATCTTTTGTTTTTTTTGTGTCTTTTCATATCCCAAGTATAACAAAACGAAAGTAAAAATTGAGCACAGTATTTTCCTTCGTTTTCATCCAAAATTAACGAAAGTTAAACTTCACATTATAATGATAGTGTTTGTAGCGTATACGTATTATATACATATGCCTATACAAATGGCGTTATTTAGTTTATTGTGAGAACGCTAAGTTTATAGTAACTTTTAACGATGCGGATACATTATTGTCAACTTTGATATTAATTTAATTGAAGATAGGAAGGCTGTAAAACAATTGGTAATGTAAAGATTCATTCGAGATATTTTGGTACAATCTATTATATTTTGTTTTCCTATTTTATATTTAGAAATCATTATTTATGAAGCAAGATGGCCACGAACTAAAAAAGTGCATTAGGGCAAACTTTACAGGGCTGTTCACCAAAGAGCTTAGCTGCAAGTTTACGTTTAACGATCAATAAAGATAATGTGAGGTATGGTTTACGTTACTCCGTGTTAAATTTAATAATTATAATATTATTTTCAACATTTTAGATTGTACTATGGAAAAATTTACGAACTCTATCGAAACCGATTTAATATCCACAAATTACTTTTATTATATAAAAGACAAACAAGGAAAATTATTTTAAAAAAAAACTAGTGTAAATATTAGAAATTAAAAAACTGAATAATTTAATCGAAATGTATATATATGTATGTCCAAAGTAATCAATAATGAATTAAAATAATGAATTTAATAAATCATTTTATATTACAAAAACAAAAATATTTCTTTAAAACATTTAATTTTACAACCAAAATTTGAAATTGCCGTTTAAACAAACACAAGCACAATTGTTCCCGCCAAATATTTCTCAATACGTATACACATGCAATAAAATGTTTATAATGAGTTTCGTCCAGTTTCGGATTTTCGCGACACGCTTCATACGTTTTATTTTAATAAATTGCAACTCAACTTAGAAAAATACTAGACTAAGGCTGTTTTCCAAACGGATACTTATTTCAGACTTATTGACTTATTTGACGCCATCTTGAATAAGTAAGTAAACCCATTCCAATTGAGTTGGCATACTTATTTTGACATCGACATGAAAACATTGATTGTTTTTTTTCATCGCAAAATTCTTCGAGGCATAATATTTTCGTTTGCATTAATTTATATTAATAAATTAACAATTATTGTATATTTATGCAATTAAAAGGATTGGCGACACATGCTGCATACAAAAATGGTTATATGATTTTTAGGTATTCGATTCGGCTGGATTTTTTTATTTCAATTTTCGCTTAGACAGACAATCAAACAAGTTCGAGTGGGCCCCAGTTAATGGGAAAATATGTATATATTTTATGTAAATATATATTTTATGTCTGTCTAATCAGTATGTATTAATTGTTTCGTAAAGCTAGAATATATTAATACGCCGTGTGGTCTTGCGAGTTCTGTATTTGACCTCAATTCATTTATGTAAGACATGCATACATTACGTATTTAGGATGCTACATATATCTTTATTATAATCATTTTTTTTATCGTAATTTTGATTTTAATCTACAAAGATCCATTCGTTATCTAGAAATAGTTTATTATCCAAATTCTAAGTCATAAATTGATATAAATAACAACAACAAATTGACAACCAATTTAGATTTTTCGGTTAGAAAGGGACAGAAAATAAGTCACCTCGCCAGCTTACTTATTTGAATAAGTTAGGTTCCACAAATAAGTATTCGTTTGGAATACTTATTTGTGGAACCTAACTTATTCAAATAAGTAAGCTAGCGAGGTGACTTATTTCCTGTCCCTTTCTAACCGAAAAATCTAAATTGGCTGTAAATTTTTTGTTGTTATTTGTTGTTGTTATTTATATCAATTTATGACTTTTAGAATTTGTATAATAACTATTTCTAGATAACGAATGGATCTTTGTAGATTAAAATCAAAATTAAGATAAAAAAAAATGATTATCATAAAGATATATTATGTAGCATCCTAATTACGTAATGTATGCATGTCTTACACAAATGAATTGGTCGGCTATACAGAACTAGCAAGACCACACGGCGTATTAATATATTCTATCTTTACGAAACAATTAATACATACTGATTAGACAGACATAAAATATATACATATTTTTCTATTAACTGGGGCCGGCCCAATCGAACTTCTTTGATTGTCTGTCTAAACGAAAATTGAAATATAAAAATCCAGCCGAATCGTATTGCTAAAAATCATATAAACATTTTTGTATAGATTTAAGTATTATTTCTAAGTTTTTCTTTTGTCGCCAATCCTTTTAATTGCATAAATATACAATAATTGTTAATTTATTAATATAAATTAATGTAAATGAAAATATTATGCCTCGAAGAATTTTGCGATGAAAAAAAACAATCAATGTTTTCATGTCGATGTCAAAATAAGTATGCCAACCCAATTGGAATGGGTTTACTTACTTATTTAAGATGGCGTCAAATAAGTCAATAAGTCTGAAATAAGTATCCGTTTGGAAAACAGCCTAAGTTTAGTACTTAAGTACGAATATCGCCAGAAAAATTGAAAGTAAAAATACTTGGGATCGAAAAACATTTACACACACAAGCACAAAAAGTAAATACCTATGCATATAACAAATATATAATAATTATGTAATGAATTTAAAAAAAATAAAATGAAAACAAAAACTACCAGCATAATGCCTCTATTACACCAAGAAAAGTTTACTGTCAGTAAAAACGAAACGAGATAAAAATATAGATATTCTTTATACTAGAATGAAACAAAAATTAAAATCAGTAAAATTTACTGACAAAATATTTGTGTATGTGTTTGTGATGTTGCTATAATAAATTTAAAAAATATGTATCGGGAGTACTTTTTATTGCAACATTTCAATACATATGAAGAAATATTGTGTAGCGATAGAAAATATTTTTCTCACACATGTACCATCAAATTTTTTATAGTTAATTATGGTAACGGTCTTTTCTCTTAATTTTGATTACATTATTTTTCATTGTAATTTGTTTCAAAAACCACTTTAAACTTAATAATTGTCAACACACACAACGAGCCACACCAAAAATAAATTTGTTTGGTTATGTTTTTTATAGTTGCCAAAATTTAGCTATAAAATCTTGGTATTACAACAAAAAAAATGAAATATTTGTCTTCTTCACTCCAATGCAATTTTATACAATTTTTCTTTTTTTGGTTTTTCAGTATTTTTTACTGACAGTAAACTTTTCTTGGTGTAATAGAGGCATAAATTGTTTCTTCGTAACCAATACATATGTACATACAAAGCTAAAAGCATATAACAAGCTATATACATCGCAAAACCACATTTTCGGTGGATATTGATGCTTAGTTCACGGAACGGGATTATTTTTGATCCAACATTTTAGCCAATCAAATCTTTATATTCAACTAAGTCCCGCCCAATTTGATCTCGGTTTAGTTGAAATTTTTCCATCTTTTGAGCAATAATATTAGTCGTACCAACATAGTAACAAAAATAACCGGAAGTATGAGCAATAATTTTGCTCAAATATTTGTTGTTGTTTATTTTTGACATTTTTCGAATGAATTTGTTAGATTATCGCCTTAAATAATTTAATTTAAAGTTATTATATAAAATAAATGAAATAAATATGCGAGATGCATTTAAGTGACACAATTAGGATGAGAACCAAAAATTTAATTTTGCTACAACTGTTGGGCTATAAATTATTTGATAATTTATAAATTGTGATGTGTGTATAAAACCGAATATTGTGTATTTGTATCCCCAGACATACGTTTATTCGATTAAATTAAAATAAAGCCCCATCTAATCGTAAACAAAGCAGAACTTGTAAACAAAAAATACAAAACAACAGAAAACATATCGCACATCCTCTTAAAAACTGTCAACACAAAAAAACAGTTTTGAGATAAATGCATTTTAAATTTTTTTTTGAATTGCTAACGCTACTGTGATGATGCTGAGATTATTCATTATTAGCTTTATAAAATAAATAATCAAGTATAGCAATTTAAAATGCATTTATCACAAAACTGTTTTTTGTGTTGTGACATTTTTTTAAAGGATGTGCGATAGACAACCGTAGACAAATTTTTTGAACAAAAGTTGGTAAAAAAGCCATCTTTTTTTTTTATCTCATTCCGTGAACCCACACTGAAATGTATATCCCGCTATACACCTCCAATACTAATCTCCATGCAAAATATATAATGTACGAGTAAATATATATGTATACCAAACAAAACGTAGAATTCAAAATTACCGGCAAAAAAAACGACAAATAACCGTAGCAAAACAACAAAAATTTTTAGGCGAGTGTAACAAAAAACAGAACAACGGCATTAAAAATCCCTTTCTCGCGCAAACTATACTCGAATGACCCACTAGATGAGAATACTAGTACTCTACACCTTCATGAGTTATAAAATACAGTTAAAAGGTTTATATACTTGAAATTTTTTGGAAAAAGTATGTATAATAATTAAAATATGTATTAAAACAATGAATAAATGGAAAACACTTATCTTATTGCATCCTTTGGAATCAAAAAAGTCAAACATATTGAACATTTACATATAACGCGTGTGATGCATTCAAGCAATGCCTTCTAAACTACTGGCCGCTTACACCAAATGATGACGACACGCTAAGTCGACGTTGTTGTTGCTTTCTCTAGTTGCTTTGTTAGTGTAAATATCCTAAAATTATTATTGCGCAGTCTCGGTATAGACTTAAATTGACGTCATGTGCGAAAAATGAGAGTAGTAAAAGGCCAGTAGTATAGAAGGCATTGATTCAAGCAACGGTATTAAAATATGACAATATAAGTGCAAATTTTTACGTACATATTCTACACCAATGCAAACACACCACACACAAATTTATATAAATATACAATATGTACAACTTTTCACTTTTGATGAGTATCAATTTACACAAATTATTATTATATTATTTTTATTTATTCATTTATTTAACACATATATAATTATTAGTTTTATATTAGTTAACTATAACAAATTTAAAATAAATTAAATTATTTCGAGGAGAGACAAAAACACGTCTTTCCTCGACGACGATCAATCGCCGACAATAGTTTAATATTTTATGAAGAAAAAAGTAAATATGTAAAGGAAAATTTTAAATAAAATTAAATATTATTACATAAAAATTAAATAAACTGATTTATTATTATAAATTATTATGGTTAAGTTAAATAATTTGATGATAATAAATAAAAAAATATAATTCAAGATATTGAAATTGTTTAATTCATCAAAAAAAAACCACTGGAAATGTGATACCCAATAATCCAACTCCAACAGTATTTGTATTAGACTATAATCGATGGATTCTTCAACGACTGATAATATTAAGTATAATCACAATGGTCTTCCTTCACTACTTCTATCGAAGCAATATCAAACCGTATACAACGGGATTAGAGGTTGTCCAAAACTGAATGACTACAAAAATAATATTCCAAATTACAAGATTACGTTACCGCAATCAAAACACGAGGTATCTAGCCCGAGCATAAAAAAATGGAAGAAGTGCTATCTTGTAGTTTGGAAATCTATATTTATAAAAATGAATTCCTGTTTGTTTGTTTGTTTCTTCCGCATGTGCGTCTCAGCCGCTCAACCGATCGCCATGAAATTTTTACCATGTACAAGTTGCATATCCAGAACCAACCTTATGATATTTTGGAAGGGGCTGGACCCCGGGGTCTAGGGGCTGCTGTACAATTTTTTTCGAAAATTTTAATTTTCTTAAAATTTTTCCACGAAAATGAGTTTATGGAGCTGGTTATATGAAACTACTGACATGTTCGAATCCGAGGGGCCCAACTCTGGATCAAAAATTAATTTTTACATGTATATAGATACAAATATTTGATTATTCCAAAATGACTTCTCAGTCGCTCAACCGATCGCCATGAAATGTTTACCATGCAAATATTGCATGGTGAGGATCAATCTTACGATATTGTGAAAGGGGGTGGACCCAAGAGACACTCCACCAGCATATCTGACGTTAGATCCTACAGAGGTGCAGACATGGACAGCGATCACATGCTTGTCATATTTAAGTATAAGTGCAAACTATCATCTACGTTTAACAGACAAGCACAAAAGACCGTTCGATGGAATATCGATGCTCTAAAAGACCAAACGTCACTGCAGAGTTACCAATCAGCTGTCACTAATTATTTAGACCGGCACCATAACAATGAAGAAGCTCCTCCTAACATCCAGGAGCAGTGGCACGCTATACAGTCAGCCATAACAACCGCGGCGCAAAATACCATCGGAAGAAGACCTCCGAAGCCCCGCAACGATTGGTTCGATGATCAATGCCGAAGGGTCGTCGAAAATAAACGAACGCTTCGTGATAAATGGTTGGCTCGCAACACCAGAAGCACTCTAGCAGAATATCTCCGCGCTAGGAAAGCCACGACTAAATTTCTTCGACAAAAGAAGCGCGAACATATGAGTTCATGCATCGAAAACATCAGCTTCCAAGCGGAACTAGGAAACTCAAGGGACTGTTTTGCTAACGCCAGGAATCTCACTAAAGATTTCCACCCAAGAAGTACAGCCATCAAAGACGGGAATGGAGAGCTGAGAACAAACGTTCCTGATGTTCTCTCAGTTGGCAAACCTACTTTCAAAATCTGCTAAATCGGAATGATGAAGTTACCCCCATTAGAGCAATAGCTCCGCCAGGTGAAGAGGTCTTTGTCGAATATCCCACAGTAGAGGAAGTAGACGCAGCTATTAGTCGATTGAAAAAACGGCAAGGCACCCGGTCTCGATGGAATCCCCGCAGAATTAATTAAACTCGGAGGCGCTACTCTTGCAACAAGTTTATACGATCTCGTCGTTTGTATCTGGGACCAAGAAGAGTTGCCGGAGAATTGGAAGACCGCGCTCATATGTCCGTTGCATAAAAAAGGCGACCGTCTTAAATGTGAAAACTTTCGTGGCATAGCTCTATTGAACACTGCTTACAAAGTGTTGGCTAATGTTGTACTTGCCAGACTCATCCCTTTCGCCGAAAACACCATTGGCGACTATCAGTGTGGTTTTCGTCCCAACCGATCGACTACTGACCAGTGTTTCACCATGAGGATGATCTTGGAAAAATGTTGGGAGTACAACATAACCATACATCAGCTATATATAGACTTCAGACAGGCTTATGACAGTATAAACCGCGACAACCTATGGGCCGCGCTCATATGCCTGGGAATCCCAGAGAAACTCGTTTCTCTGTGTAAATTAACAACATCCGGATCTGTATGTAGAATCGTAACTGAAGGATCTGTGTCAGACTCCTTTGAAATAACATCTGGTGTTCGACAGGGTGATGCACTCGCGCCTTTGCTGTTCAATCTTGCGCTTGAGTACGTAGTGAGGAAAAGTAACATCGAAACCTCGCGCTGTATATTTAATAAGTCAGGCCAAATTCTTGGATATGCAGATGATATCGTGCTTCTTGGCCGAAGACCTAGCGATATCAAAGACAGTTTCATACCGCTCGATCGCTGCGCAAGAAGACTCGGTTTGGAGGTGAACAGCAGTAAAACCAAATATTTAGTAACACCTAGGAACATCTCTACGGCAAATCTCGGAATTGGCGACCACAACTTTGATAGCGTCGAAAACTTTAAATATCTCGGGTCAGTTATAACATCGTCGAATGATATGCAGGCAGAAATAAAAGCCCGAATCGCTGCCGGACAACGAGTTTTCTACGCCAAATCAAGATTATTGCGATCGAAACATCTATCGCAGTCGTGCAAGCTCGCACTTTATAAAGCACTCATAAGACCTGTGCTGGCTTTCGGAAGCGAGAGCTGGACCATGACCACTAACGATTGTAGATTGTTATCAACTTTCGAAAGGAAGGTCATTCGTTCAATCTTTGGTCCAATTAAAGTTGCGAACAACGAATATCGGATTCGTATGAATCACGAAATAAAGAAACTCCTTGGAGGCAGCGATATTATCGGATTCATCAAATCCAATCGAGTGAGATGGCTCGGTCACGTTACAAGGTCTCCACAACATCGGATGATAAATAAAGCGTTCCACCAACAACCAGCCGGAGTACGTGAAAGCCAGAGAGAGAGAGAGAGAGGGTGGACCCCGGGGTCTAGGGGCTGTGGTACAATTTTTTTCAAAAATTTAAATTTTTTTACGAGAATGAGTTTTGGAAAGAGGTTATATGAAATAAAAGACACGTTTGAATTCGGGAGGTCCGCCCCTGGATCAAAAATTCATTTTTACATGTAAAGATACAATTATTTGATTGTTCTGAAATAACGCCTTAGCCGCTTTACCGATCGCCATGAAATTTTTACCATGTATATGTTGCTTGTTCAGGACCAAGCCCACGACGATACTTTTAAAGGGGCTGGACCCCGGGGTCTAGGGTCTGTGGTACAAATTTTTTATCAAATTTCAATTTTGTTAAGATTTTTTGACGGGAATGACTTTAGGAAAGGGGTTATATGAAATTAGTGACATGCTCCAATCCGGAAGTCTGCCCTGGATCAAGAATTCATTTTTATATGTATAGATACAATTATTTAAATGTTCCGAAATAGCGTGTTAGCCGCAAATTTAGACACCAAAAAGGATATCTAGCGTGCGATTGTTATATAAAAATCATACCTCTACTATAATTGATTTAATTATTCAAATTAATTTTATTAATTTAAATTTAAGACAACCTTTCATCACTTTAACTGAAGACAAATCTCTGAACACTTATATTATCTATACTAATAATCCATTTTTACTGGTTTGAAATGTACTGTTTAGTGATATCCTATCCTGTTTTGAAATGTACCATAGTCAGCGAGTTCTAATTTCCACATAACTTCAGAAATAATTAACATTCTATTTTAATCCACTATTGCAACCGGCGGTTTTTAATGAAAATAGTAGTTTCATACTAAACGCCAATAGTTTATTACTTTATTTAGTTTATTATACTTAAATAATCAATGATTGTTTCATAAAATCAATTCTAGGAAAGGTACTAAAAAATATTGTACGTATAAACTGATTTACTTTGAAAAGTACTAGCGTTTTATATTTGAAAATAGCATCTTCTACAAGAAACATCCTTGGATTCAAATTATTGTACGTGTAAAATTGCCTTAGTTTGAAAAAACTTCTTTTGTTTTTCGAAATGTCATTTTCAACCACAGTTCGCGGTAAAACGTATCGAAGTGGACGTAGTTTTAATCGTTTTGAATAAATTAATATTAATTTGTGTTTCGGATGCCGTTGTTCTCGATTAGTTAGCTATATTGCAATAAAATAATTGTTGGTGATTATTTTCCAGGTATTAAATATTATTTCAAGTGAATATACCATTCTTATTACATTTAAGTTTTCAGTTTATAAACGTGTTAATCTATGATTACTTTTTGATTGTAGATAACATTTGATTTTGCTTAAAAAAAAATCCGTAAAGACATTTTCAAACACAGTTCGCCAGTCATTCCTGATTAATATTAAATTAATATTAACGTTTCATTTTTGCTAAAAATCCCACCGAAAAAAGATCAATTTTGCAGGTAACTGCAAAGTCGTAGAAGATTAGAGCCGCAAGGGTGGCTGAATCAAGCGAACAGCTTGAAGCACGACTTGCAAACGTTCGAAGCAGGATGTCTTCTTCAAGAGCTGATGAAACAACTGAACAGCGCGAAACACGACTTGCAAACGTTCGAAGCAGGATGTCTTCGTCAAGGGCTGATGAAACAACTGAACAGCGCGAAACACGACTTGCAAACGTTCGAAGCACGATGTCTTCTTCAAGAGCTGATGAAATAACTGAACAGCGCGAAACACGACTTGCAAACGTTTGAAGCAGGATGTCTTCTTCAAGAGCTGATGAAACAACTGAACAGCGCGAAACACGACTTGCAAATGTTCGAAGCAGGATGTCTTCTTCAAGAGCTGATGAAACAACTGAACAGCGTGAAACACGACTTGAAAATGTTCGAAGCAGGATGTCTTCTTCTAGAGCTACTGTAACCATTGATCATCGTGAGGCCCGGCTGGAAGTCGATCGGTTACGATATGGACGATTAATAGAAACTTTTAGAGTTGATTTAAAGTTAGCAGCATTCAATTACGAGAAAGACTATGATTACAATGTTTCAATTGTTCAAATTGTTTTCCATTTGTTTGTATTGTCATGCTTTAAAGTTTCACAATGAATCGCCAGGAATGTGTTGTTCAAATGGAAAAGTGAACTTGCCTCCTCTGGATGATCCACCTGAACCTCTTCTAGCTTACGTCTCCGAAACTACTGAGTTATCCAGACATTTTCTACAAAATATTCGAAAATACAACTCTTGCTTTCAAATGACATCTTTTGGAGCAACCCAAATTGTTAAGGATGGAGGTTTTATGCCCACGTTTAAAGTACAAGGACAAATTTATCATAAAATTGGATCACTTCTTCCTCTCTCTAACAACGGCTCCAAGTTTTTACAAATTTACGGAGAAGGCGGAGACAGATGACCACAGAGTAGTTATTCGAGCAGACAAAACACCGTCTGGTCAACATAAAAGACGATTCAATGCTCCAACAATCAACGAAGTTGCTATTGTTATGGTCGGAACGGATTTCAACCGACGTGATATTATTATCCATAGACAAAATGAAAGCCTACAGCGTGTTACTGAAACACACAGATCGTATGATGCTCTTCAGTATCCAATACTGTTTTGGCAAGAGAAGATGGGTATCATTTCAACGTGATGCAAACTAACCATACAACAAGTGTTGCGATGACAAAAAGGGTTTCCTGGATGGATTTTTATGCGTATCGTATTATGATTAGAGCACAACAATCAAACCACATCCTGAAGTGCCGTCAACAACTTTTTCACCAATTCATTGTTGATATGTATGCTAAAATGAAAGTGAACGACTTCTTTTCATTCGCTTAAATCAGAAAAAACTTCGTTCCGAGGAATATATTCACTTGCGCGATGCAATTGCAAATGATGGAAACGTTGCTGACAGTGGGAAATTGGTCATATTACCAGCTACGTATACGGGAAGTCCAAGGCACATGCACGAATACGCTCAGGATGCCATAACGTATGTCCAAAGATTTTGACGTCCTGATCTATTTATAACGTTTACGTGTAATCCAACATGAGCGGAGATTATAGATTTACTTCTAATTGGGCAATCATCGACCCATCGGCATGATCTGACAGCTAGAGTTTTCAAACAGAAACTCATAAATCTCATGAACCTCATAACTAAAAATCATATTTTTGGAGAAACTCGCTGCTGGATGTATTCTATAGAATGGCAGAAAAGAGGCCTACCATACATGCTCACATTTTGATTTGGTTAAAGGACAAGACTACTCCGACTCAAATCAATAGTGTATTACCAATAGCTGAATTACCCAATCCCCAAGAAGATCCGATACTTTTTGAAATCGTTAGCAAAAACATAATATATGGGCCATGTGGAGCCGTGAATACCAATTCACCTTGCATGAAAGACGGAAAGTGTTCGAAAAAATATCCCCGAAAGATGTACCTGGAAACACAAACTAGTGACGACGGATATCCACAATACCGGAGACGAAAACCCGATGGCGGAGGACACACAGCCACTATCAAAGTAAACAATGTGCATCATGAGGTAGATAATAGCTGGATTGTTCCTTACACTCCGTTACTGGCGAAAATATTTAAAGCCTATATTAACGTTGAGTACTGCAACTCGGTAAAGTCAATTAAATATATATGTAAATACGTCAACAAAGGCATTGATATGGCAATTTTTCTACTTTCGAATACAAATTCATAATTCGATGAAGTCACGCAATTTCAAATAGGACGTTACATCAGCAGTAATGAAGCTGTCTGGCGAATTCTGAGTTTTAATATTCACGAGCGTTATCCAACAGTTGTACATCTCAGTGTACACTTAGAAAATGGACAACGAGTTTACTTTACGGAAGAAAATCTGTTACAGAGAGCTGCGCAACCAACGAATACGACATTAACAGCCTTTTTTCAATTGTGCGGAACATATTCATTCGTTAAAACATTGTTGTATCATGAAGTTCCAAAATATTATACATGGAACACGTCGAAGAAGCAGTTTTTCAGAAGAAAGTAAGGCACAATTATTCGAGAGTACCCTGGAATACGTGGTTCTGATGCCTTTATAATGTTCATCCTAACAATACGGAGTGTTATTTTCTGAGAATGCTGCTTCATGAAGTAAGAGGACCAACGTCTTTTCAAGCACTGAGAACTGTAAATGGCGAAGTATGTCAAACTTACAGAGAGGCATGTCTTAAACTGGGCTTACTTGAAAATGGGGATAGAACACTGACCGAACACTGGGATAGAACACTGACCGAAGCATGTCTTATGTGTCGTCCAGCACAAATACGCAAGCTCTTTGCAATCATATTAACAACATGCACACCTTCCGATCCTAAAGGTCTTTGGGAAAAGCACAAAGAAAGCCTCAGTGAAGATATACTTTGGCAAGCACGTAGAACAATTCCCGATATGGAAATACAGTTTTCAGCAGACATATTTAATGAAGCACTTATATTACTCGAGTATGCATGCTTATACATTAATAACAAAGTCATTTCCCAACTTGGGTTGCCAGCACCGACACGCCATGGAAACATTGTTCGAGATAGAGATCTATTAAGAGAACAAAATTACGACGTTGGTCAGTTACGATTTTTCGCTGAGACTCAAAAAAGTCAAAAAGCAAACGGTAACGGAGGAATTATTTTTCTTGATTCTTAATTTGATACTTGCTAAAGTAAGACAGCAGAATACAATCGGCCTCGCTGTTGCATCATCTGGAATTGCATCCACTTTACTTGATGGAGGACGCACAGCACATTCAAAGTTTAAACTACCATTGAATTTGAATCAAGCGGATAATTTTTCTTGCAATATAACACGAAATTCGGGAATTGCCACGTTATTAAAAACATGTAAAATCATTATTTGGGATGAATGTACCATGGCACACAAAAAAGCATTTGAAGCACAAAATTCCGACAAAATAACCGAACAATGGGAAGAGCTCTAACACTACTAGCAGGTGATTTTCGTCAAACTTTGCCAGTCATTCCACGATCAACACCCGCTGATGAACTTAATGCCTGCCTGAAGGCGTCTCATCTTTGGAAACACGTTACGAAAATCACACTATCTACAAACATGCGTGTGGATTTACATCACGATGGTACAGCTAAAACATTTGCTAGGCAGCTTTTGGACATGGGTAACGGGAAATTGCCAAATGACCCTGTAACATGTGAGATATCGTTCCCGCCTAATTTTTTCCCAAAAATGACGGCGTTAATAAATTAAATAATGAAATTCAATCGCAACTACCCGGGCCACTAATGAAATACAAATCTATCGACACGGTTACTGATGTGGATCAATCCGTCAATTATCCAATAGATTTTCTTAATTCTTTGGAGCCACCTGGTATTCCACCACACATACTATTTTTAAAAGAGGGTTCACCAATAATACTGCTCCGAAATTTAGATCCACCGAAATTGTGCAACGGAACACGGCTTTGTGTGAAGATATTGATGCCGAATGTGATTGAAGCAACGATTATTACCGGTAAAAGTAAAGGAGAAGATGTGCTAATTCCGCGCATTCCTATGGTTCCCACCGATTTGCCGTTTGAATTCAAGCGACTACAATTCCCATTACGCCTTGCTTTTGCAATGACAATCAACAAAGTCCAGGGGCAATCATTGAATTATTTTGGAAAATTCATGCTTTTCACATGGCCAACTGTATGTTGCTTGCTCCAGAGTAGGAACGGCAAAAAATTTATTCATTTCCACACCAAATGGAAAAACCAAAAATATTGTTTATCAAAAGGCTTTATAATTAAAATTATTAACTAAAATATCTTGATATTTATTATTCACTTTGATCTGGTTGAAGGTTTGTAAAAATGGAGTATAATTATTTGGCAATTAGCAACAAATACCAAACCAAAATTAACTAATTATCCTCACAAACAGGATGTCCAATAATATCATTACAAAAGTTCGCCTGGATGCATTGACGGAGGCACCCGTTACTGAATACAGCTACTTATAATTTTCTTTTCATATGTGATTGGAACTACAGCGATGTAAAGAGAGGATTCGTACATAACAATCAAGGTATTTGAATTATATACCTCCCGTGCAACGCCGGGCAACTCAGCTATTATATAACTATTACTGAAATCAAAAATAATATATTTAACATTACGAATTCCTTCAACATTAAATCAAATTAAAATGTCTTAAGACAGAATAAATGCGAAGAATTTCGTAATAAAACTATAAAAAAAAAACAAAATTAAATTAGGAATCACGTTGAACAAGAACCCATCAATTAATTATACAATATTAAATGTAACCCCTAAATTTTATTTGCTTTGGGCTTGGGCGCCACTGTAACAGGTGGTAACCACACTTCGAAATCGAAATAAAGCTAACACCCGTTGCAGACTCTCCCTCCGCTAATCCACGCAGCATGTTTCAGCCGGCTTACTTTCAATGGCTGGGGGGTTTTTTTATGTGGAGCGAGATAGAGCTAGAGTTTGCTGCTGTGTTGTTACATTTCATAATCGATAGCTGTGGAGAAATGGCACATTGGGAGCATCCCCAGTGGCGTGAAAAAAAACAATTAGGCGGACATATCGTTCAAATTAATACAGGGAGAAAAAAAAATTGAATTTGATGAAGTAAATTATTTAACATCCAAAATTTTTTTATTTAAACCAATGAATAATATGCCCGTGAAATATTTGCTAAACCTATCCTAAGTGTAAAAATTTTTTAGGAAAGGTTTAGGAAAAATTTCACACTCCTATATACAACTGTGAAATATTTCCTGAGGAATTCTTATGTATGTTTGTGTTAGTAAAATTAACACTAAAGCAAACATTCAGGCGAAACGATATTTTAACGATGATGACGGTTGGTGTTAATAGATGTAATTTTAGCACATTACGTATGTTAAATATAAAATCAACTTACACCTCGTGGCAAACCGTTACAACTGTTTGGCTCCTACCATTAAGGTAACTTTTTAATAAGTTGAATACATTGAGATTCCAAAACTGGCTATTTTATCTAGTAATATTGTATGATTTACACAATCGAAAGCTTTCTTGAAGTCAAGGAATAAGCATGAAGTTGCGTATTTGTTTTCCAGAGACTCATATATCCCTTCTACAAGATTTAACGCAGCAGTGGTAGTGCTGTTGCGTGCCATGAAACCATACTGATTGTTATTGATTAGATAATTCAAATATAAGTGATCTACTAGTGCTGTGTGAATTATACGCTCAAATACTTTGGAGAAAACTGGAAGATTGGAGATTGGTCGGAAATTGTTAAGTAACAACCGATCACCAGATTTAAATATGGGCGTTACACGAGCAATTTTAAAACATTCAGGAAATACTCCGATTAGAAGTAGATTAGAATTGTGTTGTGCCGTACGATCGCTAGGTGTCTGAAACCGGGTCGTTCTGTCCCAAAAAAAAAACCTTTCCTATCCCTCCTATTGTTATGTGTAAAAAGGCTGTAGGAATAGGCCCGGCGTTAACCGGGACACTCGTCAAGTACTTGGTTCTACAGTCCAATCAATCAATCAGTTCTGGCATAGGCAAATATTTCCCTGAAAAGTGTGAGTTATAGTATTTACAGAAATTAGCATTTTATTTCATTTGAAAACATAATATAATACAATTACGTAAATGTTGATTATCGACATCCATCTCTTAAAATTGATGCACACGGAGCGTCAGCATGTAAATGGCTGAATAAAAACAGTTATGACAAATAAGCTACATATGTCCGATCTGGCGTGCGATTTGGATGCGTTCAAGTATGTTTTAATGCAATCAACTTCAGAGCCGAGCATTTTCTATAATCTATAAACACCGGCCTTACTACGGTGTTTATAGATTAAAAGATTACATTGGTTTAAAAGATTTTCAGATCAATCTGAAGTGCGTTTAATAAGCCGCTCTGCCACGTCAAGGCTGTAATCGTAAAGGGTTTCTTTTGGGTGTTGCTTCTTGCAACAAATGTTTTTGTAATTTTTATCTTTTTTTAAATTTTTTTTATATTTTTATAATTTTTTTTTTATTTTTTTTTTTACATTTTTATAAACTTTAATTTTTTTTTTTTTTTTTAATTTTTTTTTTTAATTCAAAAATTTCAGCAAAAATTAGTCGATTTTCAAAAGGATTTATAATAACTACATGCAGAATTTACAAAAATTACCAATTATTACTTCGTGCGCATGACATTTAACATGCAATTTTCGCATACACTGTGAACATTCGAGAACGTTATCCTGTCTGGCAATAATTTCGAAACATATCAAACAGTTAACTTTAACACATTCAGAACTGTTTGAAATTATTTTCTTTAGGTGCGTACGATAAGCAGAAATGTCTTACGAATGATCGTTATCACTAGAAGAATAAATACCTGGTCTATAATTGTTATTAGATGATAAATCGATCGCATATAAAATTAATGATCGGAAAATTGTAAGCGGTCTCAGAGCTAAACATAACATGCGTGTCATTCCAAGCCGCTTGTAGATCATAAACAAATCGCTGTGCTTTTTTAATTAAAGAATGAAGTTTCCTTTCCGGTGATAACGGATCGTACGATATAATTTTCTTTTCTGCTAAGCCGATTATTATCAAAACATAGTGATTATTCTCACAATGAGGAATATAAATTCGAAGTTTATTTCGACAAATTGAAATTTCCGGGTGTTTTTTTACTGATGATGTACAAATTTATTTATTTAGATGCAGAACCTGATATGATTGGTAAGGATCCAAGCAAATGTCATTCGTATTTTTTATTATGACGCTTGCAGCAACATACACTAAATCTGTAGTTAAATAATTTGGGTTGTTAAGTGATGAGTAGCATACATTCGTCAAAGTGGTTTCCCATATTCCATTAAAATGAAATTTAAAAATTTTTAGACAAAATTTGGAATTAGTAATATTTTCATAATAATCATTATTATTAAACTCAATGGCACTGGAGACAATATATTTAGAGAGAGCTTCCTTTCCTGAGTATCTGGTTTTGTTTCGGAACTTTTTCGCCCAGTTTTCTTGTATGTTTGGGTCAGAAGCTGCGACTTCATCATGCTGTTTTCTTTGTAATATAGGCGACGCTGAAGTTTTTAAATTAGATCGCTGTTTCCTTTTGTTATAAATCAAATGAGGAGCTAGTTCAATTGAATTATATACTAATTCTGTTTTTTCGTCCAGAGTGTCGATAAACCTGCCTAATTTTTGATGCGGCTCTTTTATTAAATTATTTTTAATCAAGTTGAACCAGTTTTCAACGTTTGCGTTTGATACTCTATGGCTGTTATTATAAAACTTTACAGTGGAAGATACGTAAAATATTTTTTTGTGCTAAATTCGATAAAATCCCGGCAATAATAAGAATTTAACAAATCATCGGGGTTTTCTAAAGTGTCGGAGTTTTTAAATATTCCTTGTATTATAGTATCATATCTTTCGAAATAAAAAGATTGTGAGAAATCGGAAAAAGTATCAAAAATATCATCATTGTCTATATTTTCGGAAAATTTGTCTTCAAAATTCTTTTTGGTTTCTTCATCCGGTAAGAAGCCGTCTACATTAGTTTTTATAATATTTAAAAAATGTTTTTATGCTGTATTGAATGCAGAATTTGTATATTTACAACAACAAATAGTGCATACAATTTTGAAAATTTTATCAATATTTTCTAATGATTTGGAATCAATTATTTAAAAAAATGAAATCATAATAAGTTCCCTTAGTTTTTTGCTACAACTCGGAATTTTGGATTTTACTTGCCGAACGATTATTACTGCAAAATGGGAGCAGCAAATAAAAATTCCTGTCAAATTTTCGATTTTTTTGTGCCCTTTAACGATTTGGTATGAAGTGTTAATGTATTGTAATATATTCGTTTCATTGAAAATTAGTGCAATGCTATTAATAAACACCCATGACCAATCGGATACAAAAAGGCAGCGACAGTTTAGGCTTATGCCGAATAATTTCGCTTTTAAAAGCACTAAAGAACGTTATTAACGCATGAGTATCATGCCGTTGTGAAATTAGTTCCGCAATGGGTATTATAATTCAATTTATCTTTATTACGCAAGCGTAATAAAGAATTCTTTTAAAATTGTGATGCATACAACAGTTCGGATTGCGAACTAGTCCACCTGTAGCATCTACATAGATGACGTCTCCACCAGTTTCTCCCAAAAGATTTAGATATTTGTGTCTCATTAATATAAAATAAAGCGGGTCGCCGGCTAAATAAATATATTTATTGGACAAATTATTTGCCAAACGGCGTGATGCGTCTACCAAATCACCGTCGGCGACGATGTCGTTTAGTTGTAACTTCTCGGAGCGAACTTTTCGTAAAATTTCGGGCTTTTATTTATCTTTTAAAAACTCCTGCATTTTAATTCTTTCTGCCCCTCGAATTTGAGAAAATTCTTTGGTATTGCCATGATAATCTATATCTTTTCCCATGGTAAATATTTCGACTGTTTCATTTAAAAAAACGACAAATTTGTACTTCTGTGCGTGAATTTTGTATTTACATATGGCATAAATAGTGACGGTTTTATCGAATCTACTTTTATAGAGCGTTTTGAAACTTAAAACGCAAATTTTTTTTGACGCAATAAGAAAATCTCTTATAGCATTTCGCAAGTTTTCATTGCTAAACCGCCCACTACAGTGGATTAGGAAAATACCACGCGATCGCCATTGTTCATGATTAGGTTCCTCGAAAATTATAGGAATTTCGTCATTACCAGAAACACTATTCATTTCCATCACATTACATATTTTCATATTTTCATATTTTCATATTTTCATATTTTCATATTTCATATTTTCATATTTTCATATTTTCATATTTTCATATTTTCATATTTTCATATTTTCATATTTTCATATTTTCATATTTTCATATTTTCATATTTTCATATTTTCATATTTTCATATTTTCATATTTTCATATTTTCATATTTTCATATTTTCATATTTTCATATTTTCATATTTTCATATTTTCATATTTTCATATTTTCATATTTTCATATTTTCATACTTTCATACTTTCATACTTTCATACTTTCATACTTTCATACTTTCATATTTTCATATTTTCATATTTTCATATTTTCATATTTTCATATTTTCATATTTTCATATTTTCATATTTTCATATTTTCATATTTTCATATTTTCATATTTTCATATTTTCATATTTTCATATTTTCATATTTTCATATTTTCATATTTTCATATTTTCATATTTTCATATTTTCATATTTTCATATTTTCATATTTTCATATTTTCATATTTTCATATTTTCATATTTTCATATTTTCATATTTTCATATTTTCATATTTTCATATTTTCATATTTTCATATTTTCATATTTTCATATTTTCATATTTTCATATTTTCATATTTTCATATTTTCATATTTTCATATTTTCATATTTTCATATTTTCATATTTTCATATTTTCATATTTTCATATTTTCATATTTTCATATTTTCATATTTTCATATTTTCATATTTTCATATTTTCATATTTTCATATTTTCATATTTTCATATTTTCATATTTTCATATTTTCATATTTTCATATTTTCATATTTTCATATTTTCATATTTTCATATTTTCATATTTTCATATTTTCATATTTTCATATTTTCATATTTTCATATTTTCATATTTTCATATTTTCATATTTTCATATTTTCATATTTTCATATTTTCATATTTTCATATTTTCATATTTTCATATTTTCATATTTTCATATTTTCATATTTTCATATTTTCATATTTTCATATTTTCATATTTTCATATTTTCATATTTTCATATTTTCATATTTTCATATTTTCATATTTTCATATTTTCATATTTTCATATTTTCATATTTTCATATTTTCATATTTTCATATTTTCATATTTTCATATTTTCATATTTTCATATTTTCATATTTTCATATTTTCATATTTTCATATTTTCATATTTTCATATTTTCATATTTTCATATTTTCATATTTTCATATTTTCATATTTTCATATTTTCATATTTTCATATTTTCATATTTTCATATTTTCATATTTTCATATTTTCATATTTTCATATTTTCATATTTTCATATTTTCATATTTTCATATTTTCATATTTTCATATTTTCATATTTTCATATTTTCATATTTTCATATTTTCATATTTTCATATTTTCATATTTTCATATTTTCATATTTTCATATTTTCATATTTTCATATTTTCATATTTTCATATTTTCATATTTTCATATTTTCATATTTTCATATTTTCATATTTTCATATTTTCATATTTTCATATTTTCATATTTTCATATTTTCATATTTTCATATTTTCATATTTTCATATTTTCATATTTTCATATTTTCATATTTTCATATTTTCATATTTTCATATTTTCATATTTTCATATTTTCATATTTTCATATTTTCATATTTTCATATTTTCATATTTTCATATTTTCATATTTTCATATTTTCATATTTTCATATTTTCATATTTTCATATTTTCATATTTTCATATTTTCATATTTTCATATTTTCATATTTTCATATTTTCATATTTTCATATTTTCATATTTTCATATTTTCATATTTTCATATTTTCATATTTTCATATTTTCATATTTTCATATTTTCATATTTTCATATTTTCATATTTTCATATTTTCATATTTTCATATTTTCATATTTTCATATTTTCATATTTTCATATTTTCATATTTTCATATTTTCATATTTTCATATTTTCATATTTTCATATTTTCATATTTTCATATTTTCATATTTTCATATTTTCATATTTTCATATTTTCATATTTTCATATTTTCATATTTTCATATTTTCATATTTTCATATTTTCATATTTTCATATTTTCATATTTTCATATTTTCATATTTTCATATTTTCATATTTTCATATTTTCATATTTTCATATTTTCATATTTTCATATTTTCATATTTTCATATTTTCATATTTTCATATTTTCATATTTTCATATTTTCATATTTTCATATTTTCATATTTTCATATTTTCATATTTTCATATTTTCATATTTTCATATTTTCATATTTTCATATTTTCATATTTTCATATTTTCATATTTTCATATTTTCATATTTTCATATTTTCATATTTTCATATTTTCATATTTTCATATTTTCATATTTTCATATTTTCATATTTTCATATTTTCATATTTTCATATTTTCATATTTTCATATTTTCATATTTTCATATTTTCATATTTTCATATTTTCATATTTTCATATTTTCATATTTTCATATTTTCATATTTTCATATTTTCATATTTTCATATTTTCATATTTTCATATTTTCATATTTTCATATTTTCATATTTTCATATTTTCATATTTTCATATTTTCATATTTTCATATTTTCATATTTTCATATTTTCATATTTTCATATTTTCATATTTTCATATTTTCATATTTTCATATTTTCATATTTTCATATTTTCATATTTTCATATTTTCATATTTTCATATTTTCATATTTTCATATTTTCATATTTTCATATTTTCATATTTTCATATTTTCATATTTTCATATTTTCATATTTTCATATTTTCATATTTTCATATTTTCATATTTTCATATTTTCATATTTTCATATTTTCATATTTTCATATTTTCATATTTTCATATTTTCATATTTTCATATTTTCATATTTTCATATTTTCATATTTTCATATTTTCATATTTTCATATTTTCATATTTTCATATTTTCATATTTTCATATTTTCATATTTTCATATTTTCATATTTTCATATTTTCATATTTTCATATTTTCATATTTTCATATTTTCATATTTTCATATTTTCATATTTTCATATTTTCATATTTTCATATTTTCATATTTTCATATTTTCATATTTTCATATTTTCATATTTTCATATTTTCATATTTTCATATTTTCATATTTTCATATTTTCATATTTTCATATTTTCATATTTTCATATTTTCATATTTTCATATTTTCATATTTTCATATTTTCATATTTTCATATTTTCATATTTTCATATTTTCATATTTTCATATTTTCATATTTTCATATTTTCATATTTTCATATTTTCATATTTTCATATTTTCATATTTTCATATTTTCATATTTTCATATTTTCATATTTTCATATTTTCATATTTTCATATTTTCATATTTTCATATTTTCATATTTTCATATTTTCATATTTTCATATTTTCATATTTTCATATTTTCATATTTTCATATTTTCATATTTTCATATTTTCATATTTTCATATTTTCATATTTTCATATTTTCATATTTTCATATTTTCATATTTTCATATTTTCATATTTTCATATTTTCATATTTTCATATTTTCATATTTTCATATTTTCATATTTTCATATTTTCATATTTTCATATTTTCATATTTTCATATTTTCATATTTTCATATTTTCATATTTTCATATTTTCATATTTTCATATTTTCATATTTTCATATTTTCATATTTTCATATTTTCATATTTTCATATTTTCATATTTTCATATTTTCATATTTTCATATTTTCATATTTTCATATTTTCATATTTTCATATTTTCATATTTTCATATTTTCATATTTTCATATTTTCATATTTTCATATTTTCATATTTTCATATTTTCATATTTTCATATTTTCATATTTTCATATTTTCATATTTTCATATTTTCATATTTTCATATTTTCATATTTTCATATTTTCATATTTTCATATTTTCATATTTTCATATTTTCATATTTTCATATTTTCATATTTTCATATTTTCATATTTTCATATTTTCATATTTTCATATTTTCATATTTTCATATTTTCATATTTTCATATTTTCATATTTTCATATTTTCATATTTTCATATTTTCATATTTTCATATTTTCATATTTTCATATTTTCATATTTTCATATTTTCATATTTTCATATTTTCATATTTTCATATTTTCATATTTTCATATTTTCATATTTTCATATTTTCATATTTTCATATTTTCATATTTTCATATTTTCATATTTTCATATTTTCATATTTTCATATTTTCATATTTTCATATTTTCATATTTTCATATTTTCATATTTTCATATTTTCATATTTTCATATTTTCATATTTTCATATTTTCATATTTTCATATTTTCATATTTTCATATTTTCATATTTTCATATTTTCATATTTTCATATTTTCATATTTTCATATTTTCATATTTTCATATTTTCATATTTTCATATTTTCATATTTTCATATTTTCATATTTTCATATTTTCATATTTTCATATTTTCATATTTTCATATTTTCATATTTTCATATTTTCATATTTTCATATTTTCATATTTTCATATTTTCATATTTTCATATTTTCATATTTTCATATTTTCATATTTTCATATTTTCATATTTTCATATTTTCATATTTTCATATTTTCATATTTTCATATTTTCATATTTTCATATTTTCATATTTTCATATTTTCATATTTTCATATTTTCATATTTTCATATTTTCATATTTTCATATTTTCATATTTTCATATTTTCATATTTTCATATTTTCATATTTTCATATTTTCATATTTTCATATTTTCATATTTTCATATTTTCATATTTTCATATTTTCATATTTTCATATTTTCATATTTTCATATTTTCATATTTTCATATTTTCATATTTTCATATTTTCATATTTTCATATTTTCATATTTTCATATTTTCATATTTTCATATTTTCATATTTTCATATTTTCATATTTTCATATTTTCATATTTTCATATTTTCATATTTTCATATTTTCATATTTTCATATTTTCATATTTTCATATTTTCATATTTTCATATTTTCATATTTTCATATTTTCATATTTTCATATTTTCATATTTTCATATTTTCATATTTTCATATTTTCATATTTTCATATTTTCATATTTTCATATTTTCATATTTTCATATTTTCATATTTTCATATTTTCATATTTTCATATTTTCATATTTTCATATTTTCATATTTTCATATTTTCATATTTTCATATTTTCATATTTTCATATTTTCATATTTTCATATTTTCATATTTTCATATTTTCATATTTTCATATTTTCATATTTTCATATTTTCATATTTTCATATTTTCATATTTTCATATTTTCATATTTTCATATTTTCATATTTTCATATTTTCATATTTTCATATTTTCATATTTTCATATTTTCATATTTTCATATTTTCATATTTTCATATTTTCATATTTTCATATTTTCATATTTTCATATTTTCATATTTTCATATTTTCATATTTTCATATTTTCATATTTTCATATTTTCATATTTTCATATTTTCATATTTTCATATTTTCATATTTTCATATTTTCATATTTTCATATTTTCATATTTTCATATTTTCATATTTTCATATTTTCATATTTTCATATTTTCATATTTTCATATTTTCATATTTTCATATTTTCATATTTTCATATTTTCATATTTTCATATTTTCATATTTTCATATTTTCATATTTTCATATTTTCATATTTTCATATTTTCATATTTTCATATTTTCATATTTTCATATTTTCATATTTTCATATTTTCATATTTTCATATTTTCATATTTTCATATTTTCATATTTTCATATTTTCATATTTTCATATTTTCATATTTTCATATTTTCATATTTTCATATTTTCATATTTTCATATTTTCATATTTTCATATTTTCATATTTTCATATTTTCATATTTTCATATTTTCATATTTTCATATTTTCATATTTTCATATTTTCATATTTTCATATTTTCATATTTTCATATTTTCATATTTTCATATTTTCATATTTTCATATTTTCATATTTTCATATTTTCATATTTTCATATTTTCATATTTTCATATTTTCATATTTTCATATTTTCATATTTTCATATTTTCATATTTTCATATTTTCATATTTTCATATTTTCATATTTTCATATTTTCATATTTTCATATTTTCATATTTTCATATTTTCATATTTTCATATTTTCATATTTTCATATTTTCATATTTTCATATTTTCATATTTTCATATTTTCATATTTTCATATTTTCATATTTTCATATTTTCATATTTTCATATTTTCATATTTTCATATTTTCATATTTTCATATTTTCATATTTTCATATTTTCATATTTTCATATTTTCATATTTTCATATTTTCATATTTTCATATTTTCATATTTTCATATTTTCATATTTTCATATTTTCATATTTTCATATTTTCATATTTTCATATTTTCATATTTTCATATTTTCATATTTTCATATTTTCATATTTTCATATTTTCATATTTTCATATTTTCATATTTTCATATTTTCATATTTTCATATTTTCATATTTTCATATTTTCATATTTTCATATTTTCATATTTTCATATTTTCATATTTTCATATTTTCATATTTTCATATTTTCATATTTTCATATTTTCATATTTTCATATTTTCATATTTTCATATTTTCATATTTTCATATTTTCATATTTTCATATTTTCATATTTTCATATTTTCATATTTTCATATTTTCATATTTTCATATTTTCATATTTTCATATTTTCATATTTTCATATTTTCATATTTTCATATTTTCATATTTTCATATTTTCATATTTTCATATTTTCATATTTTCATATTTTCATATTTTCATATTTTCATATTTTCATATTTTCATATTTTCATATTTTCATATTTTCATATTTTCATATTTTCATATTTTCATATTTTCATATTTTCATATTTTCATATTTTCATATTTTCATATTTTCATATTTTCATATTTTCATATTTTCATATTTTCATATTTTCATATTTTCATATTTTCATATTTTCATATTTTCATATTTTCATATTTTCATATTTTCATATTTTCATATTTTCATATTTTCATATTTTCATATTTTCATATTTTCATATTTTCATATTTTCATATTTTCATATTTTCATATTTTCATATTTTCATATTTTCATATTTTCATATTTTCATATTTTCATATTTTCATATTTTCATATTTTCATATTTTCATATTTTCATATTTTCATATTTTCATATTTTCATATTTTCATATTTTCATATTTTCATATTTTCATATTTTCATATTTTCATATTTTCATATTTTCATATTTTCATATTTTCATATTTTCATATTTTCATATTTTCATATTTTCATATTTTCATATTTTCATATTTTCATATTTTCATATTTTCATATTTTCATATTTTCATATTTTCATATTTTCATATTTTCATATTTTCATATTTTCATATTTTCATATTTTCATATTTTCATATTTTCATATTTTCATATTTTCATATTTTCATATTTTCATATTTTCATATTTTCATATTTTCATATTTTCATATTTTCATATTTTCATATTTTCATATTTTCATATTTTCATATTTTCATATTTTCATATTTTCATATTTTCATATTTTCATATTTTCATATTTTCATATTTTCATATTTTCATATTTTCATATTTTCATATTTTCATATTTTCATATTTTCATATTTTCATATTTTCATATTTTCATATTTTCATATTTTCATATTTTCATATTTTCATATTTTCATATTTTCATATTTTCATATTTTCATATTTTCATATTTTCATATTTTCATATTTTCATATTTTCATATTTTCATATTTTCATATTTTCATATTTTCATATTTTCATATTTTCATATTTTCATATTTTCATATTTTCATATTTTCATATTTTCATATTTTCATATTTTCATATTTTCATATTTTCATATTTTCATATTTTCATATTTTCATATTTTCATATTTTCATATTTTCATATTTTCATATTTTCATATTTTCATATTTTCATATTTTCATATTTTCATATTTTCATATTTTCATATTTTCATATTTTCATACTTTCATACTTTCATACTTTCATACTTTCATACTTTCATACTTTCATACTTTCATACTTTCATACTTTCATACTTTCATACTTTCATACTTTCATACTTTCATACTTTCATACTTTCATACTTTCATACTTTCATACTTTCATACTTTCATACTTTCATACTTTCATACTTTCATACTTTCATACTTTCATACTTTCATACTTTCATACTTTCATACTTTCATACTTTCATACTTTCATACTTTCATACTTTCATACTTTCATACTTTCATACTTTCATACTTTCATACTTTCATACTTTCATACTTTCATACTTTCATACTTTCATACTTTCATACTTTCATACTTTCATACTTTCATACTTTCATACTTTCATACTTTCATACTTTCATACTTTCATACTTTCATACTTTCATACTTTCATATTTTCATATTTTCATATTTTCATATTTTCATATTTTCATATTTTCATATTTTCATATTTTCATATTTTCATATTTTCATATTTTCATATTTTCATATTTTCATATTTTCATATTTTCATATTTTCATATTTTCATATTTTCATATTTTCATATTTTCATATTTTCATATTTTCATATTTTCATATTTTCATATTTTCATATTTTCATATTTTCATATTTTCATATTTTCATATTTTCATATTTTCATATTTTCATATTTTCATATTTTCATATTTTCATATTTTCATATTTTCATATTTTCATATTTTCATATTTTCATATTTTCATATTTTCATATTTTCATATTTTCATATTTTCATATTTTCATATTTTCATATTTTCATATTTTCATATTTTCATATTTTCATATTTTCATATTTTCATATTTTCATATTTTCATATTTTCATATTTTCATATTTTCATATTTTCATATTTTCATATTTTCATATTTTCATATTTTCATATTTTCATATTTTCATATTTTCATATTTTCATATTTTCATATTTTCATATTTTCATATTTTCATATTTTCATATTTTCATATTTTCATATTTTCATATTTTCATATTTTCATATTTTCATATTTTCATATTTTCATATTTTCATATTTTCATATTTTCATATTTTCATATTTTCATATTTTCATATTTTCATATTTTCATATTTTCATATTTTCATATTTTCATATTTTCATATTTTCATATTTTCATATTTTCATATTTTCATATTTTCATATTTTCATATTTTCATATTTTCATATTTTCATATTTTCATATTTTCATATTTTCATATTTTCATATTTTCATATTTTCATATTTTCATATTTTCATATTTTCATATTTTCATATTTTCATATTTTCATATTTTCATATTTTCATATTTTCATATTTTCATATTTTCATATTTTCATATTTTCATATTTTCATATTTTCATATTTTCATATTTTCATATTTTCATATTTTCATATTTTCATATTTTCATATTTTCATATTTTCATATTTTCATATTTTCATATTTTCATATTTTCATATTTTCATATTTTCATATTTTCATATTTTCATATTTTCATATTTTCATATTTTCATATTTTCATATTTTCATATTTTCATATTTTCATATTTTCATATTTTCATATTTTCATATTTTCATATTTTCATATTTTCATATTTTCATATTTTCATATTTTCATATTTTCATATTTTCATATTTTCATATTTTCATATTTTCATATTTTCATATTTTCATATTTTCATATTTTCATATTTTCATATTTTCATATTTTCATATTTTCATATTTTCATATTTTCATATTTTCATATTTTCATATTTTCATATTTTCATATTTTCATATTTTCATATTTTCATATTTTCATATTTTCATATTTTCATATTTTCATATTTTCATATTTTCATATTTTCATATTTTCATATTTTCATATTTTCATATTTTCATATTTTCATATTTTCATATTTTCATATTTTCATATTTTCATATTTTCATATTTTCATATTTTCATATTTTCATATTTTCATATTTTCATATTTTCATATTTTCATATTTTCATATTTTCATATTTTCATATTTTCATATTTTCATATTTTCATATTTTCATATTTTCATATTTTCATATTTTCATATTTTCATATTTTCATATTTTCATATTTTCATATTTTCATATTTTCATATTTTCATATTTTCATATTTTCATATTTTCATATTTTCATATTTTCATATTTTCATATTTTCATATTTTCATATTTTCATATTTTCATATTTTCATATTTTCATATTTTCATATTTTCATATTTTCATATTTTCATATTTTCATATTTTCATATTTTCATATTTTCATATTTTCATATTTTCATATTTTCATATTTTCATATTTTCATATTTTCATATTTTCATATTTTCATATTTTCATATTTTCATATTTTCATATTTTCATATTTTCATATTTTCATATTTTCATATTTTCATATTTTCATATTTTCATATTTTCATATTTTCATATTTTCATATTTTCATATTTTCATATTTTCATATTTTCATATTTTCATATTTTCATATTTTCATATTTTCATATTTTCATATTTTCATATTTTCATATTTTCATATTTTCATATTTTCATATTTTCATATTTTCATATTTTCATATTTTCATATTTTCATATTTTCATATTTTCATATTTTCATATTTTCATATTTTCATATTTTCATATTTTCATATTTTCATATTTTCATATTTTCATATTTTCATATTTTCATATTTTCATATTTTCATATTTTCATATTTTCATATTTTCATATTTTCATATTTTCATATTTTCATATTTTCATATTTTCATATTTTCATATTTTCATATTTTCATATTTTCATATTTTCATATTTTCATATTTTCATATTTTCATATTTTCATATTTTCATATTTTCATATTTTCATATTTTCATATTTTCATATTTTCATATTTTCATATTTTCATATTTTCATATTTTCATATTTTCATATTTTCATATTTTCATATTTTCATATTTTCATATTTTCATATTTTCATATTTTCATATTTTCATATTTTCATATTTTCATATTTTCATATTTTCATATTTTCATATTTTCATATTTTCATATTTTCATATTTTCATATTTTCATATTTTCATATTTTCATATTTTCATATTTTCATATTTTCATATTTTCATATTTTCATATTTTCATATTTTCATATTTTCATATTTTCATATTTTCATATTTTCATATTTTCATATTTTCATATTTTCATATTTTCATATTTTCATATTTTCATATTTTCATATTTTCATATTTTCATATTTTCATATTTTCATATTTTCATATTTTCATATTTTCATATTTTCATATTTTCATATTTTCATATTTTCATATTTTCATATTTTCATATTTTCATATTTTCATATTTTCATATTTTCATATTTTCATATTTTCATATTTTCATATTTTCATATTTTCATATTTTCATATTTTCATATTTTCATATTTTCATATTTTCATATTTTCATATTTTCATATTTTCATATTTTCATATTTTCATATTTTCATATTTTCATATTTTCATATTTTCATATTTTCATATTTTCATATTTTCATATTTTCATATTTTCATATTTTCATATTTTCATATTTTCATATTTTCATATTTTCATATTTTCATATTTTCATATTTTCATATTTTCATATTTTCATATTTTCATATTTTCATATTTTCATATTTTCATATTTTCATATTTTCATATTTTCATATTTTCATATTTTCATATTTTCATATTTTCATATTTTCATATTTTCATATTTTCATATTTTCATATTTTCATATTTTCATATTTTCATATTTTCATATTTTCATATTTTCATATTTTCATATTTTCATATTTTCATATTTTCATATTTTCATATTTTCATATTTTCATATTTTCATATTTTCATATTTTCATATTTTCATATTTTCATATTTTCATATTTTCATATTTTCATATTTTCATATTTTCATATTTTCATATTTTCATATTTTCATATTTTCATATTTTCATATTTTCATATTTTCATATTTTCATATTTTCATATTTTCATATTTTCATATTTTCATATTTTCATATTTTCATATTTTCATATTTTCATATTTTCATATTTTCATATTTTCATATTTTCATATTTTCATATTTTCATATTTTCATATTTTCATATTTTCATATTTTCATATTTTCATATTTTCATATTTTCATATTTTCATATTTTCATATTTTCATATTTTCATATTTTCATATTTTCATATTTTCATATTTTCATATTTTCATATTTTCATATTTTCATATTTTCATATTTTCATATTTTCATATTTTCATATTTTCATATTTTCATATTTTCATATTTTCATATTTTCATATTTTCATATTTTCATATTTTCATATTTTCATATTTTCATATTTTCATATTTTCATATTTTCATATTTTCATATTTTCATATTTTCATATTTTCATATTTTCATATTTTCATATTTTCATATTTTCATATTTTCATATTTTCATATTTTCATATTTTCATATTTTCATATTTTCATATTTTCATATTTTCATATTTTCATATTTTCATATTTTCATATTTTCATATTTTCATATTTTCATATTTTCATATTTTCATATTTTCATATTTTCATATTTTCATATTTTCATATTTTCATATTTTCATATTTTCATATTTTCATATTTTCATATTTTCATATTTTCATATTTTCATATTTTCATATTTTCATATTTTCATATTTTCATATTTTCATATTTTCATATTTTCATATTTTCATATTTTCATATTTTCATATTTTCATATTTTCATATTTTCATATTTTCATATTTTCATATTTTCATATTTTCATATTTTCATATTTTCATATTTTCATATTTTCATATTTTCATATTTTCATATTTTCATATTTTCATATTTTCATATTTTCATATTTTCATATTTTCATATTTTCATATTTTCATATTTTCATATTTTCATATTTTCATATTTTCATATTTTCATATTTTCATATTTTCATATTTTCATATTTTCATATTTTCATATTTTCATATTTTCATATTTTCATATTTTCATATTTTCATATTTTCATATTTTCATATTTTCATATTTTCATATTTTCATATTTTCATATTTTCATATTTTCATATTTTCATATTTTCATATTTTCATATTTTCATATTTTCATATTTTCATATTTTCATATTTTCATATTTTCATATTTTCATATTTTCATATTTTCATATTTTCATATTTTCATATTTTCATATTTTCATATTTTCATATTTTCATATTTTCATATTTTCATATTTTCATATTTTCATATTTTCATATTTTCATATTTTCATATTTTCATATTTTCATATTTTCATATTTTCATATTTTCATATTTTCATATTTTCATATTTTCATATTTTCATATTTTCATATTTTCATATTTTCATATTTTCATATTTTCATATTTTCATATTTTCATATTTTCATATTTTCATATTTTCATATTTTCATATTTTCATATTTTCATATTTTCATATTTTCATATTTTCATATTTTCATATTTTCATATTTTCATATTTTCATATTTTCATATTTTCATATTTTCATATTTTCATATTTTCATATTTTCATATTTTCATATTTTCATATTTTCATATTTTCATATTTTCATATTTTCATATTTTCATATTTTCATATTTTCATATTTTCATATTTTCATATTTTCATATTTTCATATTTTCATATTTTCATATTTTCATATTTTCATATTTTCATATTTTCATATTTTCATATTTTCATATTTTCATATTTTCATATTTTCATATTTTCATATTTTCATATTTTCATATTTTCATATTTTCATATTTTCATATTTTCATATTTTCATATTTTCATATTTTCATATTTTCATATTTTCATATTTTCATATTTTCATATTTTCATATTTTCATATTTTCATATTTTCATATTTTCATATTTTCATATTTTCATATTTTCATATTTTCATATTTTCATATTTTCATATTTTCATATTTTCATATTTTCATATTTTCATATTTTCATATTTTCATATTTTCATATTTTCATATTTTCATATTTTCATATTTTCATATTTTCATATTTTCATATTTTCATATTTTCATATTTTCATATTTTCATATTTTCATATTTTCATATTTTCATATTTTCATATTTTCATATTTTCATATTTTCATATTTTCATATTTTCATATTTTCATATTTTCATATTTTCATATTTTCATATTTTCATATTTTCATATTTTCATATTTTCATATTTTCATATTTTCATATTTTCATATTTTCATATTTTCATATTTTCATATTTTCATATTTTCATATTTTCATATTTTCATATTTTCATATTTTCATATTTTCATATTTTCATATTTTCATATTTTCATATTTTCATATTTTCATATTTTCATATTTTCATATTTTCATATTTTCATATTTTCATATTTTCATATTTTCATATTTTCATATTTTCATATTTTCATATTTTCATATTTTCATATTTTCATATTTTCATATTTTCATATTTTCATATTTTCATATTTTCATATTTTCATATTTTCATATTTTCATATTTTCATATTTTCATATTTTCATATTTTCATATTTTCATATTTTCATATTTTCATATTTTCATATTTTCATATTTTCATATTTTCATATTTTCATATTTTCATATTTTCATATTTTCATATTTTCATATTTTCATATTTTCATATTTTCATATTTTCATATTTTCATATTTTCATATTTTCATATTTTCATATTTTCATATTTTCATATTTTCATATTTTCATATTTTCATATTTTCATATTTTCATATTTTCATATTTTCATATTTTCATATTTTCATATTTTCATATTTTCATATTTTCATATTTTCATATTTTCATATTTTCATATTTTCATATTTTCATATTTTCATATTTTCATATTTTCATATTTTCATATTTTCATATTTTCATATTTTCATATTTTCATATTTTCATATTTTCATATTTTCATATTTTCATATTTTCATATTTTCATATTTTCATATTTTCATATTTTCATATTTTCATATTTTCATATTTTCATATTTTCATATTTTCATATTTTCATATTTTCATATTTTCATATTTTCATATTTTCATATTTTCATATTTTCATATTTTCATATTTTCATATTTTCATATTTTCATATTTTCATATTTTCATATTTTCATATTTTCATATTTTCATATTTTCATATTTTCATATTTTCATATTTTCATATTTTCATATTTTCATATTTTCATATTTTCATATTTTCATATTTTCATATTTTCATATTTTCATATTTTCATATTTTCATATTTTCATATTTTCATATTTTCATATTTTCATATTTTCATATTTTCATATTTTCATATTTTCATATTTTCATATTTTCATATTTTCATATTTTCATATTTTCATATTTTCATATTTTCATATTTTCATATTTTCATATTTTCATATTTTCATATTTTCATATTTTCATATTTTCATATTTTCATATTTTCATATTTTCATATTTTCATATTTTCATATTTTCATATTTTCATATTTTCATATTTTCATATTTTCATATTTTCATATTTTCATATTTTCATATTTTCATATTTTCATATTTTCATATTTTCATATTTTCATATTTTCATATTTTCATATTTTCATATTTTCATATTTTCATATTTTCATATTTTCATATTTTCATATTTTCATATTTTCATATTTTCATATTTTCATATTTTCATATTTTCATATTTTCATATTTTCATATTTTCATATTTTCATATTTTCATATTTTCATATTTTCATATTTTCATATTTTCATATTTTCATATTTTCATATTTTCATATTTTCATATTTTCATATTTTCATATTTTCATATTTTCATATTTTCATATTTTCATATTTTCATATTTTCATATTTTCATATTTTCATATTTTCATATTTTCATATTTTCATATTTTCATATTTTCATATTTTCATATTTTCATATTTTCATATTTTCATATTTTCATATTTTCATATTTTCATATTTTCATATTTTCATATTTTCATATTTTCATATTTTCATATTTTCATATTTTCATATTTTCATATTTTCATATTTTCATATTTTCATATTTTCATATTTTCATATTTTCATATTTTCATATTTTCATATTTTCATATTTTCATATTTTCATATTTTCATATTTTCATATTTTCATATTTTCATATTTTCATATTTTCATATTTTCATATTTTCATATTTTCATATTTTCATATTTTCATATTTTCATATTTTCATATTTTCATATTTTCATATTTTCATATTTTCATATTTTCATATTTTCATATTTTCATATTTTCATATTTTCATATTTTCATATTTTCATATTTTCATATTTTCATATTTTCATATTTTCATATTTTCATATTTTCATATTTTCATATTTTCATATTTTCATATTTTCATATTTTCATATTTTCATATTTTCATATTTTCATATTTTCATATTTTCATATTTTCATATTTTCATATTTTCATATTTTCATATTTTCATATTTTCATATTTTCATATTTTCATATTTTCATATTTTCATATTTTCATATTTTCATATTTTCATATTTTCATATTTTCATATTTTCATATTTTCATATTTTCATATTTTCATATTTTCATATTTTCATATTTTCATATTTTCATATTTTCATATTTTCATATTTTCATATTTTCATATTTTCATATTTTCATATTTTCATATTTTCATATTTTCATATTTTCATATTTTCATATTTTCATATTTTCATATTTTCATATTTTCATATTTTCATATTTTCATATTTTCATATTTTCATATTTTCATATTTTCATATTTTCATATTTTCATATTTTCATATTTTCATATTTTCATATTTTCATATTTTCATATTTTCATATTTTCATATTTTCATATTTTCATATTTTCATATTTTCATATTTTCATATTTTCATATTTTCATATTTTCATATTTTCATATTTTCATATTTTCATATTTTCATATTTTCATATTTTCATATTTTCATATTTTCATATTTTCATATTTTCATATTTTCATATTTTCATATTTTCATATTTTCATATTTTCATATTTTCATATTTTCATATTTTCATATTTTCATATTTTCATATTTTCATATTTTCATATTTTCATATTTTCATATTTTCATATTTTCATATTTTCATATTTTCATATTTTCATATTTTCATATTTTCATATTTTCATATTTTCATATTTTCATATTTTCATATTTTCATATTTTCATATTTTCATATTTTCATATTTTCATATTTTCATATTTTCATATTTTCATATTTTCATATTTTCATATTTTCATATTTTCATATTTTCATATTTTCATATTTTCATATTTTCATATTTTCATATTTTCATATTTTCATATTTTCATATTTTCATATTTTCATATTTTCATATTTTCATATTTTCATATTTTCATATTTTCATATTTTCATATTTTCATATTTTCATATTTTCATATTTTCATATTTTCATATTTTCATATTTTCATATTTTCATATTTTCATATTTTCATATTTTCATATTTTCATATTTTCATATTTTCATATTTTCATATTTTCATATTTTCATATTTTCATATTTTCATATTTTCATATTTTCATATTTTCATATTTTCATATTTTCATATTTTCATATTTTCATATTTTCATATTTTCATATTTTCATATTTTCATATTTTCATATTTTCATATTTTCATATTTTCATATTTTCATATTTTCATATTTTCATATTTTCATATTTTCATATTTTCATATTTTCATATTTTCATATTTTCATATTTTCATATTTTCATATTTTCATATTTTCATATTTTCATATTTTCATATTTTCATATTTTCATATTTTCATATTTTCATATTTTCATATTTTCATATTTTCATATTTTCATATTTTCATATTTTCATATTTTCATATTTTCATATTTTCATATTTTCATATTTTCATATTTTCATATTTTCATATTTTCATATTTTCATATTTTCATATTTTCATATTTTCATATTTTCATATTTTCATATTTTCATATTTTCATATTTTCATATTTTCATATTTTCATATTTTCATATTTTCATATTTTCATATTTTCATATTTTCATATTTTCATATTTTCATATTTTCATATTTTCATATTTTCATATTTTCATATTTTCATATTTTCATATTTTCATATTTTCATATTTTCATATTTTCATATTTTCATATTTTCATATTTTCATATTTTCATATTTTCATATTTTCATATTTTCATATTTTCATATTTTCATATTTTCATATTTTCATATTTTCATATTTTCATATTTTCATATTTTCATATTTTCATATTTTCATATTTTCATATTTTCATATTTTCATATTTTCATATTTTCATATTTTCATATTTTCATATTTTCATATTTTCATATTTTCATATTTTCATATTTTCATATTTTCATATTTTCATATTTTCATATTTTCATATTTTCATATTTTCATATTTTCATATTTTCATATTTTCATATTTTCATATTTTCATATTTTCATATTTTCATATTTTCATATTTTCATATTTTCATATTTTCATATTTTCATATTTTCATATTTTCATATTTTCATATTTTCATATTTTCATATTTTCATATTTTCATATTTTCATATTTTCATATTTTCATATTTTCATATTTTCATATTTTCATATTTTCATATTTTCTATATTTTCATATTTTCATATTTTCATATTTTCATATTTTCATATTTTCATATTTTCATATTTTCATATTTTCATATTTTCATATTTTCATATTTTCATATTTTCATATTTTCATATTTTCATATTTTCATATTTTCATATTTTCATATTTTCATATTTTCATATTTTCATATTTTCATATTTTCATATTTTCATATTTTCATATTTTCATATTTTCATATTTTCATATTTTCATATTTTCATATTTTCATATTTTCATATTTTCATATTTTCATATTTTCATATTTTCATATTTTCATATTTTCATATTTTCATATTTTCATATTTTCATATTTTCATATTTTCATATTTTCATATTTTCATATTTTCATATTTTCATATTTTCATATTTTCATATTTTCATATTTTCATATTTTCATATTTTCATATTTTCATATTTTCATATTTTCATATTTTCATATTTTCATATTTTCATATTTTCATATTTTCATATTTTCATATTTTCATATTTTCATATTTTCATATTTTCATATTTTCATATTTTCATATTTTCATATTTTCATATTTTCATATTTTCATATTTTCATATTTTCATATTTTCATATTTTCATATTTTCATATTTTCATATTTTCATATTTTCATATTTTCATATTTTCATATTTTCATATTTTCATATTTTCATATTTTCATATTTTCATATTTTCATATTTTCATATTTTCATATTTTCATATTTTCATATTTTCATATTTTCATATTTTCATATTTTCATATTTTCATATTTTCATATTTTCATATTTTCATATTTTCATATTTTCATATTTTCATATTTTCATATTTTCATATTTTCATATTTTCATATTTTCATATTTTCATATTTTCATATTTTCATATTTTCATATTTTCATATTTTCATATTTTCATATTTTCATATTTTCATATTTTCATATTTTCATATTTTCATATTTTCATATTTTCATATTTTCATATTTTCATATTTTCATATTTTCATATTTTCATATTTTCATATTTTCATATTTTCATATTTTCATATTTTCATATTTTCATATTTTCATATTTTCATATTTTCATATTTTCATATTTTCATATTTTCATATTTTCATATTTTCATATTTTCATATTTTCATATTTTCATATTTTCATATTTTCATATTTTCATATTTTCATATTTTCATATTTTCATATTTTCATATTTTCATATTTTCATATTTTCATATTTTCATATTTTCATATTTTCATATTTTCATATTTTCATATTTTCATATTTTCATATTTTCATATTTTCATATTTTCATATTTTCATATTTTCATATTTTCATATTTTCATATTTTCATATTTTCATATTTTCATATTTTCATATTTTCATATTTTCATATTTTCATATTTTCATATTTTCATATTTTCATATTTTCATATTTTCATATTTTCATATTTTCATATTTTCATATTTTCATATTTTCATATTTTCATATTTTCATATTTTCATATTTTCATATTTTCATATTTTCATATTTTCATATTTTCATATTTTCATATTTTCATATTTTCATATTTTCATATTTTCATATTTTCATATTTTCATATTTTCATATTTTCATATTTTCATATTTTCATATTTTCATATTTTCATATTTTCATATTTTCATATTTTCATATTTTCATATTTTCATATTTTCATATTTTCATATTTTCATATTTTCATATTTTCATATTTTCATATTTTCATATTTTCATATTTTCATATTTTCATATTTTCATATTTTCATATTTTCATATTTTCATATTTTCATATTTTCATATTTTCATATTTTCATATTTTCATATTTTCATATTTTCATATTTTCATATTTTCATATTTTCATATTTTCATATTTTCATATTTTCATATTTTCATATTTTCATATTTTCATATTTTCATATTTTCATATTTTCATATTTTCATATTTTCATATTTTCATATTTTCATATTTTCATATTTTCATATTTTCATATTTTCATATTTTCATATTTTCATATTTTCATATTTTCATATTTTCATATTTTCATATTTTCATATTTTCATATTTTCATATTTTCATATTTTCATATTTTCATATTTTCATATTTTCATATTTTCATATTTTCATATTTTCATATTTTCATATTTTCATATTTTCATATTTTCATATTTTCATATTTTCATATTTTCATATTTTCATATTTTCATATTTTCATATTTTCATATTTTCATATTTTCATATTTTCATATTTTCATATTTTCATATTTTCATATTTTCATATTTTCATATTTTCATATTTTCATATTTTCATATTTTCATATTTTCATATTTTCATATTTTCATATTTTCATATTTTCATATTTTCATATTTTCATATTTTCATATTTTCATATTTTCATATTTTCATATTTTCATATTTTCATATTTTCATATTTTCATATTTTCATATTTTCATATTTTCATATTTTCATATTTTCATATTTTCATATTTTCATATTTTCATATTTTCATATTTTCATATTTTCATATTTTCATATTTTCATATTTTCATATTTTCATATTTTCATATTTTCATATTTTCATATTTTCATATTTTCATATTTTCATATTTTCATATTTTCATATTTTCATATTTTCATATTTTCATATTTTCATATTTTCATATTTTCATATTTTCATATTTTCATATTTTCATATTTTCATATTTTCATATTTTCATATTTTCATATTTTCATATTTTCATATTTTCATATTTTCATATTTTCATATTTTCATATTTTCATATTTTCATATTTTCATATTTTCATATTTTCATATTTTCATATTTTCATATTTTCATATTTTCATATTTTCATATTTTCATATTTTCATATTTTCATATTTTCATATTTTCATATTTTCATATTTTCATATTTTCATATTTTCATATTTTCATATTTTCATATTTTCATATTTTCATATTTTCATATTTTCATATTTTCATATTTTCATATTTTCATATTTTCATATTTTCATATTTTCATATTTTCATATTTTCATATTTTCATATTTTCATATTTTCATATTTTCATATTTTCATATTTTCATATTTTCATATTTTCATATTTTCATATTTTCATATTTTCATATTTTCATATTTTCATATTTTCATATTTTCATATTTTCATATTTTCATATTTTCATATTTTCATATTTTCATATTTTCATATTTTCATATTTTCATATTTTCATATTTTCATATTTTCATATTTTCATATTTTCATATTTTCATATTTTCATATTTTCATATTTTCATATTTTCATATTTTCATATTTTCATATTTTCATATTTTCATATTTTCATATTTTCATATTTTCATATTTTCATATTTTCATATTTTCATATTTTCATATTTTCATATTTTCATATTTTCATATTTTCATATTTTCATATTTTCATATTTTCATATTTTCATATTTTCATATTTTCATATTTTCATATTTTCATATTTTCATATTTTCATATTTTCATATTTTCATATTTTCATATTTTCATATTTTCATATTTTCATATTTTCATATTTTCATATTTTCATATTTTCATATTTTCATATTTTCATATTTTCATATTTTCATATTTTCATATTTTCATATTTTCATATTTTCATATTTTCATATTTTCATATTTTCATATTTTCATATTTTCATATTTTCATATTTTCATATTTTCATATTTTCATATTTTCATATTTTCATATTTTCATATTTTCATATTTTCATATTTTCATATTTTCATATTTTCATATTTTCATATTTTCATATTTTCATATTTTCATATTTTCATATTTTCATATTTTCATATTTTCATATTTTCATATTTTCATATTTTCATATTTTCATATTTTCATATTTTCATATTTTCATATTTTCATATTTTCATATTTTCATATTTTCATATTTTCATATTTTCATATTTTCATATTTTCATATTTTCATATTTTCATATTTTCATATTTTCATATTTTCATATTTTCATATTTTCATATTTTCATATTTTCATATTTTCATATTTTCATATTTTCATATTTTCATATTTTCATATTTTCATATTTTCATATTTTCATATTTTCATATTTTCATATTTTCATATTTTCATATTTTCATATTTTCATATTTTCATATTTTCATATTTTCATATTTTCATATTTTCATATTTTCATATTTTCATATTTTCATATTTTCATATTTTCATATTTTCATATTTTCATATTTTCATATTTTCATATTTTCATATTTTCATATTTTCATATTTTCATATTTTCATATTTTCATATTTTCATATTTTCATATTTTCATATTTTCATATTTTCATATTTTCATATTTTCATATTTTCATATTTTCATATTTTCATATTTTCATATTTTCATATTTTCATATTTTCATATTTTCATATTTTCATATTTTCATATTTTCATATTTTCATATTTTCATATTTTCATATTTTCATATTTTCATATTTTCATATTTTCATATTTTCATATTTTCATATTTTCATATTTTCATATTTTCATATTTTCATATTTTCATATTTTCATATTTTCATATTTTCATATTTTCATATTTTCATATTTTCATATTTTCATATTTTCATATTTTCATATTTTCATATTTTCATATTTTCATATTTTCATATTTTCATATTTTCATATTTTCATATTTTCATATTTTCATATTTTCATATTTTCATATTTTCATATTTTCATATTTTCATATTTTCATATTTTCATATTTTCATATTTTCATATTTTCATATTTTCATATTTTCATATTTTCATATTTTCATATTTTCATATTTTCATATTTTCATATTTTCATATTTTCATATTTTCATATTTTCATATTTTCATATTTTCATATTTTCATATTTTCATATTTTCATATTTTCATATTTTCATATTTTCATATTTTCATATTTTCATATTTTCATATTTTCATATTTTCATATTTTCATATTTTCATATTTTCATATTTTCATATTTTCATATTTTCATATTTTCATATTTTCATATTTTCATATTTTCATATTTTCATATTTTCATATTTTCATATTTTCATATTTTCATATTTTCATATTTTCATATTTTCATATTTTCATATTTTCATATTTTCATATTTTCATATTTTCATATTTTCATATTTTCATATTTTCATATTTTCATATTTTCATATTTTCATATTTTCATATTTTCATATTTTCATATTTTCATATTTTCATATTTTCATATTTTCATATTTTCATATTTTCATATTTTCATATTTTCATATTTTCATATTTTCATATTTTCATATTTTCATATTTTCATATTTTCATATTTTCATATTTTCATATTTTCATATTTTCATATTTTCATATTTTCATATTTTCATATTTTCATATTTTCATATTTTCATATTTTCATATTTTCATATTTTCATATTTTCATATTTTCATATTTTCATATTTTCATATTTTCATATTTTCATATTTTCATATTTTCATATTTTCATATTTTCATATTTTCATATTTTCATATTTTCATATTTTCATATTTTCATATTTTCATATTTTCATATTTTCATATTTTCATATTTTCATATTTTCATATTTTCATATTTTCATATTTTCATATTTTCATATTTTCATATTTTCATATTTTCATATTTTCATATTTTCATATTTTCATATTTTCATATTTTCATATTTTCATATTTTCATATTTTCATATTTTCATATTTTCATATTTTCATATTTTCATATTTTCATATTTTCATATTTTCATATTTTCATATTTTCATATTTTCATATTTTCATATTTTCATATTTTCATATTTTCATATTTTCATATTTTCATATTTTCATATTTTCATATTTTCATATTTTCATATTTTCATATTTTCATATTTTCATATTTTCATATTTTCATATTTTCATATTTTCATATTTTCATATTTTCATATTTTCATATTTTCATATTTTCATATTTTCATATTTTCATATTTTCATATTTTCATATTTTCATATTTTCATATTTTCATATTTTCATATTTTCATATTTTCATATTTTCATATTTTCATATTTTCATATTTTCATATTTTCATATTTTCATATTTTCATATTTTCATATTTTCATATTTTCATATTTTCATATTTTCATATTTTCATATTTTCATATTTTCATATTTTCATATTTTCATATTTTCATATTTTCATATTTTCATATTTTCATATTTTCATATTTTCATATTTTCATATTTTCATATTTTCATATTTTCATATTTTCATATTTTCATATTTTCATATTTTCATATTTTCATATTTTCATATTTTCATATTTTCATATTTTCATATTTTCATATTTTCATATTTTCATATTTTCATATTTTCATATTTTCATATTTTCATATTTTCATATTTTCATATTTTCATATTTTCATATTTTCATATTTTCATATTTTCATATTTTCATATTTTCATATTTTCATATTTTCATATTTTCATATTTTCATATTTTCATATTTTCATATTTTCATATTTTCATATTTTCATATTTTCATATTTTCATATTTTCATATTTTCATATTTTCATATTTTCATATTTTCATATTTTCATATTTTCATATTTTCATATTTTCATATTTTCATATTTTCATATTTTCATATTTTCATATTTTCATATTTTCATATTTTCATATTTTCATATTTTCATATTTTCATATTTTCATATTTTCATATTTTCATATTTTCATATTTTCATATTTTCATATTTTCATATTTTCATATTTTCATATTTTCATATTTTCATATTTTCATATTTTCATATTTTCATATTTTCATATTTTCATATTTTCATATTTTCATATTTTCATATTTTCATATTTTCATATTTTCATATTTTCATATTTTCATATTTTCATATTTTCATATTTTCATATTTTCATATTTTCATATTTTCATATTTTCATATTTTCATATTTTCATATTTTCATATTTTCATATTTTCATATTTTCATATTTTCATATTTTCATATTTTCATATTTTCATATTTTCATATTTTCATATTTTCATATTTTCATATTTTCATATTTTCATATTTTCATATTTTCATATTTTCATATTTTCATATTTTCATATTTTCATATTTTCATATTTTCATATTTTCATATTTTCATATTTTCATATTTTCATATTTTCATATTTTCATATTTTCATATTTTCATATTTTCATATTTTCATATTTTCATATTTTCATATTTTCATATTTTCATATTTTCATATTTTCATATTTTCATATTTTCATATTTTCATATTTTCATATTTTCATATTTTCATATTTTCATATTTTCATATTTTCATATTTTCATATTTTCATATTTTCATATTTTCATATTTTCATATTTTCATATTTTCATATTTTCATATTTTCATATTTTCATATTTTCATATTTTCATATTTTCATATTTTCATATTTTCATATTTTCATATTTTCATATTTTCATATTTTCATATTTTCATATTTTCATATTTTCATATTTTCATATTTTCATATTTTCATATTTTCATATTTTCATATTTTCATATTTTCATATTTTCATATTTTCATATTTTCATATTTTCATATTTTCATATTTTCATATTTTCATATTTTCATATTTTCATATTTTCATATTTTCATATTTTCATATTTTCATATTTTCATATTTTCATATTTTCATATTTTCATATTTTCATATTTTCATATTTTCATATTTTCATATTTTCATATTTTCATATTTTCATATTTTCATATTTTCATATTTTCATATTTTCATATTTTCATATTTTCATATTTTCATATTTTCATATTTTCATATTTTCATATTTTCATATTTTCATATTTTCATATTTTCATATTTTCATATTTTCATATTTTCATATTTTCATATTTTCATATTTTCATATTTTCATATTTTCATATTTTCATATTTTCATATTTTCATATTTTCATATTTTCATATTTTCATATTTTCATATTTTCATATTTTCATATTTTCATATTTTCATATTTTCATATTTTCATATTTTCATATTTTCATATTTTCATATTTTCATATTTTCATATTTTCATATTTTCATATTTTCATATTTTCATATTTTCATATTTTCATATTTTCATATTTTCATATTTTCATATTTTCATATTTTCATATTTTCATATTTTCATATTTTCATATTTTCATATTTTCATATTTTCATATTTTCATATTTTCATATTTTCATATTTTCATATTTTCATATTTTCATATTTTCATATTTTCATATTTTCATATTTTCATATTTTCATATTTTCATATTTTCATATTTTCATATTTTCATATTTTCATATTTTCATATTTTCATATTTTCATATTTTCATATTTTCATATTTTCATATTTTCATATTTTCATATTTTCATATTTTCATATTTTCATATTTTCATATTTTCATATTTTCATATTTTCATATTTTCATATTTTCATATTTTCATATTTTCATATTTTCATATTTTCATATTTTCATATTTTCATATTTTCATATTTTCATATTTTCATATTTTCATATTTTCATATTTTCATATTTTCATATTTTCATATTTTCATATTTTCATATTTTCATATTTTCATATTTTCATATTTTCATATTTTCATATTTTCATATTTTCATATTTTCATATTTTCATATTTTCATATTTTCATATTTTCATATTTTCATATTTTCATATTTTCATATTTTCATATTTTCATATTTTCATATTTTCATATTTTCATATTTTCATATTTTCATATTTTCATATTTTCATATTTTCATATTTTCATATTTTCATATTTTCATATTTTCATATTTTCATATTTTCATATTTTCATATTTTCATATTTTCATATTTTCATATTTTCATATTTTCATATTTTCATATTTTCATATTTTCATATTTTCATATTTTCATATTTTCATATTTTCATATTTTCATATTTTCATATTTTCATATTTTCATATTTTCATATTTTCATATTTTCATATTTTCATATTTTCATATTTTCATATTTTCATATTTTCATATTTTCATATTTTCATATTTTCATATTTTCATATTTTCATATTTTCATATTTTCATATTTTCATATTTTCATATTTTCATATTTTCATATTTTCATATTTTCATATTTTCATATTTTCATATTTTCATATTTTCATATTTTCATATTTTCATATTTTCATATTTTCATATTTTCATATTTTCATATTTTCATATTTTCATATTTTCATATTTTCATATTTTCATATTTTCATATTTTCATATTTTCATATTTTCATATTTTCATATTTTCATATTTTCATATTTTCATATTTTCATATTTTCATATTTTCATATTTTCATATTTTCATATTTTCATATTTTCATATTTTCATATTTTCATATTTTCATATTTTCATATTTTCATATTTTCATATTTTCATATTTTCATATTTTCATATTTTCATATTTTCATATTTTCATATTTTCATATTTTCATATTTTCATATTTTCATATTTTCATATTTTCATATTTTCATATTTTCATATTTTCATATTTTCATATTTTCATATTTTCATATTTTCATATTTTCATATTTTCATATTTTCATATTTTCATATTTTCATATTTTCATATTTTCATATTTTCATATTTTCATATTTTCATATTTTCATATTTTCATATTTTCATATTTTCATATTTTCATATTTTCATATTTTCATATTTTCATATTTTCATATTTTCATATTTTCATATTTTCATATTTTCATATTTTCATATTTTCATATTTTCATATTTTCATATTTTCATATTTTCATATTTTCATATTTTCATATTTTCATATTTTCATATTTTCATATTTTCATATTTTCATATTTTCATATTTTCATATTTTCATATTTTCATATTTTCATATTTTCATATTTTCATATTTTCATATTTTCATATTTTCATATTTTCATATTTTCATATTTTCATATTTTCATATTTTCATATTTTCATATTTTCATATTTTCATATTTTCATATTTTCATATTTTCATATTTTCATATTTTCATATTTTCATATTTTCATATTTTCATATTTTCATATTTTCATATTTTCATATTTTCATATTTTCATATTTTCATATTTTCATATTTTCATATTTTCATATTTTCATATTTTCATATTTTCATATTTTCATATTTTCATATTTTCATATTTTCATATTTTCATATTTTCATATTTTCATATTTTCATATTTTCATATTTTCATATTTTCATATTTTCATATTTTCATATTTTCATATTTTCATATTTTCATATTTTCATATTTTCATATTTTCATATTTTCATATTTTCATATTTTCATATTTTCATATTTTCATATTTTCATATTTTCATATTTTCATATTTTCATATTTTCATATTTTCATATTTTCATATTTTCATATTTTCATATTTTCATATTTTCATATTTTCATATTTTCATATTTTCATATTTTCATATTTTCATATTTTCATATTTTCATATTTTCATATTTTCATATTTTCATATTTTCATATTTTCATATTTTCATATTTTCATATTTTCATATTTTCATATTTTCATATTTTCATATTTTCATATTTTCATATTTTCATATTTTCATATTTTCATATTTTCATATTTTCATATTTTCATATTTTCATATTTTCATATTTTCATATTTTCATATTTTCATATTTTCATATTTTCATATTTTCATATTTTCATATTTTCATATTTTCATATTTTCATATTTTCATATTTTCATATTTTCATATTTTCATATTTTCATATTTTCATATTTTCATATTTTCATATTTTCATATTTTCATATTTTCATATTTTCATATTTTCATATTTTCATATTTTCATATTTTCATATTTTCATATTTTCATATTTTCATATTTTCATATTTTCATATTTTCATATTTTCATATTTTCATATTTTCATATTTTCATATTTTCATATTTTCATATTTTCATATTTTCATATTTTCATATTTTCATATTTTCATATTTTCATATTTTCATAAATTCCTATTTTCCAATTTTCCATTTACCTGTTTTCCAATTTTCTAATTTTAAAATTTTCTAATTTATAAATTTTCAAATTTTCCAATTTTGCAAATTTCGGAATATCCAATTTTCCAATTTTCCATTTACCAATTTTCCAATTTTCCTATTTTCTTATTTTCCAATTTTTTTAACCAATTATTAAAATAAAATGGTATCAACTAATGTTCCACCTAGGGATTCATGAATTGTCATGGCACATCCTGATACTAAAGGAAAATGATTTCGTTTTCGTTTATTGTTGTTGTTGTGTACTGTTATTGTTTCGTTCGCCTCGTTTGATTACATTTTTCGTAACGCATTTGCCAGTTTAGTCCCCAAGTCAAGCGTGAGTAAAGAAGTTTTACTTCAAAAAATACATATATAAAATATGTCACACGGACGAATTTTTTTGGTCACCCTGTGCATTCTGGAGTGAGTAAGTGAGTGACATAGATGTTATAATATAGAAAAAAAAAATTTTGGCCACCCTACGCGTTCTCGAGTGAGTCAGTCAGTGACATAGAAGTCTATATTATGACTTTTCAATTTTCCAGTTTTTTAATTTTCCAATTTTTTAATTTCCAACTTACCAACTTTCCAAATTTCTTATTTTCATATTTTTTTATTTTCCAATTTTCAAATTTTCCAATTTTTCAATTTTCCAATTTACCAGTTTTCCAATTTACCAATTTTCCAAATTTCCAATTTTCATATTTTCCAATTTTCCATTTACCTATTTTCCAATTTTCCAATTTTATAATTTTCCAATTTACAAATTTTCCAATTTTGCAAATTTCTAAATCTCCAATTTTCCAATTTTTAAATTTTCCATTTACCAATTTTCCAATTTTCCAATTTTCCTATTTTCTTATTTTCCAATTTTTTTAAC
>OW052222.1:98054884-98132930 GCA_932526605.1 Nephrotoma flavescens | reverse complement strand
AAGTGTTTCGCGATTTACGTCCGATTTATGGTCTACATAATCGACCAAGTGAGCAAACAATTAATGCGATTGTGACCAAGTTTCGCACTCAGTTTACTTTATTGGACATTAAACCAACCACACGAATGCGTACAGTGCGTACAGAAGAGAATATTGCGTCTGTTTCTGAGAGTGTTGCTGAAGACCGTGAAATGTCGATTCGTCGCCGTTCGCAGCAATTGGGTTTGTGTTATTCGACGACATGGAAGATTTTACGCAAAGATCTTGGTGTAAAACCGTATAAAATACAGCTCCTGCAAGAACTGAAGCCGAACGATCTGCCACAACGTCGAATTTTCAGTGAATGGGCCCTAGAAAAGTTGGCAGAAAATCCGCTTTTTTATCGACAAATTTTGTTCAGCGATGAGGCTCATTTCTGGTTGAATGGCTACGTAAATAAGCAAAATTGCCGCATTTGGAGTGAAGAGCAACCAGAAGCCGTTCAAGAACTGCCCATGCATCCCGAAAAATGCACTGTTTGGTGTGGTTTGTACGCTGGTGGAATCATTGGACCGTATTTTTTCAAAGATGCTGTTGGACGCAACGTTACGGTGAATGGCGATCGCTATCGTTCGATGCTAACAAACTTTTTGTTGCCAAAAATGGAAGAACTGAACTTAGTTGACATGTGGTTTCAACAAGATGGCGCTACATGCCACACAGCTCGCGATTCTATGGCCATTTTGAGGGAAAACTTCGGAGAACAATTCATCTCAAGAAATGGCCCGGTAAGTTGGCCACCAAGATCATGCGATTTGACGCCTTTAGACTATTTTTTGTGGGGCTACGTCAAGTCTAAAGTCTACAGAAATAAGCCAGCAATTATTCCAGTTTTGGAAGACAACATTTCCGAAGAAATTCGGGCTATTCCGGCCGAAATGCTCGAAAAAGTTGCCCAAAATTGGACTTTCCGAATGGACCACCTAAGACGCAGCCGCGGTCAACATTTAAATGAAATTATCTTCAAAAAGTAAATGTCATGGACCAATCTAACGTTTCAAATAAAGAACCGATGAGATTTTGCAAATTTTATGCGTTTTTTTTTAAAAAAAAGTTCTCAAGCTCTTAAAAAATCACCCTTTATATATATATATATATATATATATATATATATATATATATATATATATATATATATATATATATATATATATATATATATATATATATATATAGTATATATATATATATATATATATATATATATATATATATATATATATATATATATATATATATATATATATATATATATATATATATATATATATATATATACATATATATATATATATATATATATATATATATATATATATATATATATATATATATATATATATATATATATATATATATATATATATATATATATATATATATATATATATATATATATATATATATATATATATATATATATATATATATATATATATATATATATATATATATATATATATATATATATATATATATATAATATATATATATATATATATATATATATATATATATATATATATATATATATATATATATATAATATATATATATATATATATATATATATATATATATATATATATATATATATATATATATATATATATATATATATATATATATATATATATATATATATATATATATATATATATATATATATATATAATATATATATATATATATATATATATATATATATATATATATATATATATATATATATATATATATATATATATATATATATATTATATATATATATATATATATATATATATATATATATATATATATATATATATATATATATATATATATATATATATATATATATATATATATATATATATATATATATATAGTATATATAATATATATATATATATATATATATATATATATATATATATATATATATATATATATATAATATATATATATATATATATATATATATATATATATATATATATATATATATATATATATATATATATATATATATATATATATATATATATATATATATATATATATATATATATATATATATATATATATATATATATATATATATATATAATATATATATATATATATATATATATATATATATATATATATATATATATATATATATATATATATATATATATATATATATATATATATATATATATATATATATATATATATATATATATATATATATATATATATATATATATATATATATATATATATATTATATATATATATATATATATATATATATATATATATATATATATATATATATATATATATATATATATATATATATATATTATATATATATATATATATATATATATATATATATATATATATATATATATATATATATATATATATATATATATATATATATATATATATATATATATATATATATATATATATATATATATATATATATATATATATATATATATATATATATATATATATATATATATATATATATATATATATATATATATATATATATATATATATATATATATATATATATATATATATATATATATATATATATATATATATATATATATATATATATATATATATATATATATATATATATATATATATATATATATATATATATATATATATATATATATATATATATATATATATATATATATATATAATATTATATATATATATATATATATATATATATATATATATATATATATATATATATATATATATATATATATATATATTATATATATATATATATATATATATATATATATATATATATATATATATATATATATATATATATATATATATATATATATATATATATATATATATATATATATATATATATATATATATATATATATATATTATATATATATATATATATATATATATATATATATATATATATATATATATATATATATAATATATATATATATATATATATATATATATATATATATATATATATATATATATATATATATATATATATATATATATATATATATATATATATATATATAATATATATATATATATATATATATATATATATATATATATATATATATATATATATATATATATATATATATATATATATATATATATATATATATATATATATATATATATATATATATATATATATATATATATATATATATATATATATATATATATATATATATATATATATATATATATATATATATATATATATATATATATATATATATATATATATATATATATATATATATATATATATATATATATATATATATATATATATATATATATATATATATATATATATATATATATATATATATATATATATATATATATATATATATATATATATATATATATATATATATATATAAATAATCACACTCCACAGCACGAGAGCAGACGTAATGTGCTGAGAGAAGGAAATAAGCATACTGTTAAAGTTAGCCGAAAGTTTCCAGCCGAAAGATAATGCAGATAGTGTCTTGAATACAGCAGAAATCAGTCATGAACTCGAATTTAGGAGAATTTAGGATCGGATTACATCATTCGGGTGAAGGAGAAATTATTTCAGTTTATAGGAATTTAAAAATCGATAGGAGCGAGAGTATAAAGAGAATTTAAAAATAGTCAAGACACTATCTGCATTATCTTTCGGCTGACAACTTTCGGCTGACAACTTTCGGCTAACTTTAACAAGGTGAAATAAGCCCCATAAAAATTAAACCGATTCGCCCGGATCGCGTTATTTTCATCCTGTTCCATCATGCAAATGACACAAATACGTACAAAAGAAAAATACAAATACGAAGACATAATTGTGTATTATACACTGTGTACGTATTCGATTTTTTTTGCTTCACTCATTTTAAATGAGTAACTCACGAGACAAAATCGATGATTTTTTTTATTTTTGGAGATCATAATCCATTTTTGAATCTCAAGGTCAATTTTAATTTTAATTCACAATTCGTAATTAAATCGCTGTTAAAGTTTGTTTCTTATTTCAAATAATTTGATCATGAAATATACAATGTTATTAAAATTTAATTCTTCGACTATGTTTTAAACTGAGGTTCCGTTCCTTGGTGATGATGAGTATAAGGTAAGTCCGTAAGTCGATTGTGTGATAAGTTCGTTGCTTTCCTTTCATGCGGTGTATTCAAGGACTGTGTAAGCCTCGAAACCCCACGCCAAACCATGAGCCTAGCCGAGTACAAGCACCGCTTCGAGGACTCTGCATAGTCAATTTCTGTTAATGGAATTTGAAGATTATTTTCAAATTTCGTTACATATCCATCGAGAGAATCGCAGTTATTCAAATCAAATAAAAGAGCGTTTCAGAGTCGCCGAAGGTTCTTACTCTGAATTTGGTGCGGATGTCAGAATCTAATGTCCTTCACATGATCTACGATTATACGAAGCCTATGCCTAAACTGCATGTTGTTTCAAGCCGAGCTGAAGCGCTCAAACGATGATGCTTCTAATCTTGCTGTTTCAGACGAAGTTATTATTCTGTGAACAGATAATAAATCTGTTCTCAATTACGTGAGAAATGGAATATCTGATGCTTTAGCTAAAGCGATTCACGTCTAGAATTCATTGGGTCTGAACCGGCTGCACCTTTGACCTTTAATAATGGTACGAAAGCTATTAAGAACTAGACGTTCTTTGCCTTTAGTATTTCGTTTGTGAACCTAAAATGAGGTTAACAAAGTACGCTTCACCTTTGAAGAAAGACCAGCTAAGCTTTTGGTTGTACAATGAATGAGGCTTGTTCAAAGTTCCTTGTGTAAAAACTGCCTTGAAGATGATGATGACTGTAGATGATGATGTAGCTCGGTCCTCGTTCCGTACCTACAAATCTTTGAATGTATGTCAGGTGTCATCTCTGCTCTGGCTCAAGCTCATGCAGATTATCAGAGCAGCCGAGCGCAATTGGCAGTTGGGATAGAAACCTCGACTGAACCATTGACCCAGTGTGACATTGAGTGCGGACTGTACCAGCTAACATTAATAATAATAATAAAATGCACTAGTACAGTTTGTTTATAAATTGTTAATTGTTTATTTTTGGTATTAACCAACTATAATATTTTGACACATCAGTAAACACAACGAACTGAGTCGTATCACATCTTGATTCGTTCATAAGGGACACTCCCAACGATACAATACCACGAATATAGAAACGATTTTCGCTCTCTAAGATAAGCCCACTTCCACTGTCACCAGAACAAACGCTGGTCCCATTACCATAGCCAGCACAAAAAGTATTTTCGTTTAAAAACTTTTCAAAAAATTCTCGATTACTTTTACGACAAGTAGAATGACTTTGAATTGGTATCGAGGCTTTAGACAATATACTGATTTGTTGTTGATATTCATTTTTTCCCCAACCGGACACCTGAAATTAAACAATGATTGCAGCTTTAAACTATTGTTAAATAATCATCAAATACATCTTACCACACCAACATCAGAATTGAAAATTGTTATATTATCGGTAATACAAATTGGCTGGATGAAATCAGAAAAATCAATTAATGTCCTTAGTTTTACTACACTAATATCATTTTCTAAATAATTTGGATCATACTGTTCATGTAATATTATTCTATAAACACCTGTCTCGCGACTGTTGGAAGTTGTTTCATCTAAATCATATTTCCCAAGGGATACAATGAGAAGTTCTGGTGCAATCACTCCTCCTGCATAAAAGACACAATGCCCCGCAGTTACAACAGTGTTTTGATTTAAAAGTGTTCCCCCACATATATATTTTCGAACGCCTGAACTTTCTTTTCGTGAAAGAGCTGCGTGCCAGGGAAACTCTTTACGAATAGCAGGTTCACCGCCAGTGATAAGTGCAGTGGGCTGAACAAATCTATTTCCGCACGTAGAAATTTCTTCCTCCTGAAAGAAAAATATTCTTACATATTGCATATAGGTTAGATAAGATATTTGTTACATAATATTATGCAATCTGTCGAATTTATTACCCATAATAAAGTATCCAGCCAATCTAAATGAGCCGACATCTTTGTACCAACAATTTGATAAACAACTGTTGCATAGTAAAATAAATATTGTCCTAACATGTAATAATTGTGAGATAATCTACCAGAAGTAATTTCAATTTGAATTGGTGTTCCATGTGTTGGCTGTAACGTAATACATTTAGTTAATCATAAAAATAAATAAAAATATCATCATCTAATACCCAATATTCTGCTTTGTCTATGCTTCTCGCCTGCAGACAAATGAAAGTTGGGTTTAATAAATAATTTAAAGCTGCGCAATCCGAATCACGTAAAATAACAAGCTCAGTAGAATCTGAAATTAAAACAGCAGCATTGTTATTTATAATTAATATAAATTAAAAAATTGATTTAAAAAGTTTTGTTTTGTTTATTAATAAACGTTTTTTTAAGGAAGCCACTGTTTTGTAAATGATACGATTCCATGTATCCGCTAGAAAATCAGCTAGAAAATTTGTGAAATTTGTCAAAAAATGATTGGTGTTTTAAATTCCCTGAAGGATGTCAAAAATGAAAACCATATTATAAACCTAAATGTAACCTAAATGAAAAACATATTATTTAATTGTCATTAAAATTTCGATGAGCTCCTCGTCCGAGTACGGGGTACGACATTGTAGCTATAAACTCCACACTTGGTCGTAAAAATCCGTGAAACTTTCGTCAGGTTGTTGTTTGCGTGCCTTGACCATTCGTCTGATTTCGTAATTGGTACGGCGGTACCGTTCGATCATTCCGTCTCGCAACTCTGAGCACGAATGTCCAATACCACTGCAATGCGATATCTTTCAAGATTGTATGCAGCTCAAATAACAATGTTTGGTCGGACAATCCGCGAGACGAAGCGATGGTGTCTACCTGAAATAGGAACATGTCGATGGTGACGCCCGATGGGGATCCTGTGTAATTTAGTCCGCTTTCAGATAATAATAGTCCATCGATAAAATTTTGCTCCCAATCGTCTTTCTCTAGTAATGTTATGTCCATTTTGGATGATGGAAGGATATAGGGTTTAGCTCACTCGATTTAATTTGGCGAAGAAAATTGAACTCAAAAAATGCAGTCTTTATTAAATTTATCAATAATATACAAAAAATTAATTCAATTAGTTTTAAATGAAACAGAAGGTTTCAAATAAAATATATCGGAATAGTTCCACAAACACAATAATAAAAAAATATAAAAAATAAAATAAATATAAATATGAAATATGAAAGAAATAATAATACAAGAAATTTGGTACTAGGGACTATGAAGCCGTGATCCACTAGAAACCTGAGGCCCGAAATCCCCCAATTTAACGACGGGATATTTGACGAGAAACCCTCGAAAGCGGTACCTTATTGTAACCTTTCTTTGGAGGGGCTCGTTGAAAAACATTTTAAATATCCAAAATAAAGAAAGAATAATAATAACGAAAATCAAACTACCAACACACCCAGTAGTACGCCGATAGTGAAATAATACAACCAAATAATAATATAAAAATATAATGAGAAGAATAATAAAAAGATGGAATGGATACCTTGTAGTGGTTTGTGGGGTCCATATTCCCACGATTGTTTAAACACGGAGAAGACGAGATACCCTCGAAATTGGCGCTTCTCTATGAGAACCTAATTTGAAGGGGCTCGTTGAAATTTACGATACAAAAACCAAAAATAAAAATATATAGAAAAATCCAAAACTACCAACACACCCAGTGGTATGCAGGCAGAATAATAAATCCATCAAACGATACGAAAAAGGAAAAAAAAATGAAGTACTAATTGTACCTGCGGGTTCCAATACAACCCAAATACGAAATCAAATCAAAATATAACAAAATATTAAGCAAAACTAAAATCAGGAATATTAGCAAAATATCAAAAAAATCAAAAATATCCAAAAAAAAATCAAACAAAGTTTAAAGAATTTTTAAATCAAGATAACGAAACGGATGGTATGATGAGGGAGAGGGAGATCCAACTCCGTGTCGGCCAAATAATAAAAAATAAATAATAATATAATAATAAAAGTGTTCTGTTCTGTTCCTCAAATTTCGGTCGAGAAATTTCGGGGAAAGAAGAAATGAAGCTAAAATTAAACCCCGGACAAATGACATCCGAGCTCCACCACAATCGGACACAACATAGTGGAAATGGGAAGGAGCTCGGAAATAGGATGTACAAAGAATAGGGGTATGACACCCCCATCTACGCGCAATCAAACAGCCCATGCTGGTTGCGATCGCAGATGCGGAATGCCAACCGGGAGACTGGCTTTGGTGTGCACGTCCAGGCGAATTCAAACAGTGCGAAACGCTGGTTTCGACACGGGACGCGCACGCCAAAGGGAGTGAAGCTACAAATCATAAAATATTAAAAAAAAATTAAATTCGCGTAATGCTTGGGTGTCACTGTTACATGATGGCTACTGCCATCCTGCAGATATCACTAAGCGCACGCAGAGGCCTCCACGGTGATTTTTGCCGGCTTCATTCTCAGGGAGACGTGCGAAGGGTCGTGGGGTTTGAGGCTTGCGTGGCTCCTGGCTTACACCGTGATTAAAGAGATAGTTAAACAAAATTAAATAACGCAAATTATAAAAATAAACCGATGGTTCCGCCGAAACTTGTCGACCGGAACATGAGGAGACAACCAAATCAATAAAAGAAATAAAAAATAAAAAAACAGAATAATTATAATGGGAGAGAGCGGATCTGCCCGAACTAAAACGGTGCAAACCACCGGTTTCAATGGCAGATGCAGGCACCAAGAGACCGCCAACCCCTCGCTGACACCGGGGGAGAAGTCCCCCCCCCCCCCATCACACCTAACCCGAAAGGAACTTAGCAATTCATTTTAAACAATAGTACCAATCACAACAACGAAAACATGAGTGAGGAATGGAAAAAAACGAGAAAAGCGAGACCAATATGCACCGAGCGCGCAACATGCACCCGCTATGTGGCGCCCAACGTGGTGGAAGCCCCACACCCTGAGATAGTCTCAAAGCCGGGCACTTAACCTAGTTATTACTATACCTAATTAATAAATCTAAATACTATGGGCTACTATTATATACCTACATATTTCCTAATAATTTTGAAGATTAAAAAAAAATTTTTGTTTCAACTAATTTACATATTTTGGCTGATCAATGGGTTCAATCAACAAATAATTTCTTCTTATTTATTATTTAAATGAAATTAAAAACCAACTTCTAACGTATATATCAATTATTTAGACGTTGTTTATCAAGCAGCAAGCATCGAAGTTACTACCAATGCGGATCTCTTGATGGTTATCCCTTGGTCGAATACGCACGGAAACATCACACATACTCTTGACATCCGATTGTTTAATGTTGCCTCTTGGCCCGATTCTTTGCTTGGCGCAGCGCAGTAGCGTTAGCGCAGTGGTATGACTTTACGAGCAATAACAAAGATGTTGATGGTTCTGATGCTTTTATGACGGTTAGCGAGATCGGCTCACGTGACCTCACATATGCTGTTATGGTTCCTGGGACATCAGGACTGGATAGTGCGAATTTGATGATACTTGTTGCCTGTATTAATGGTGGTGCTCAAATATATAACGCCCTTTTTGTTAAGCTTCAGTCATCCATATACACGACATTATTTGCTTTGTTTATGTAGTTTTGCTTCATCTCCCAAGTAGACAGCATAATATTTTAGTCAGACTTCATATGTTTGCCTTCTTTATTGGAACTGTTTTTGATATCTTTACAGTTGTCCCCCTCTGGATCTTTTGACGATTTTATTTGGTTTACATCCCCATTATTTTGGACGTTGCACCACCATTGTCCTCCTGTTCGCTTTAAAGACTGGTCCCACGATCAAAATTGGATCATAGATGTTGCTCGTCATCCGAAAGTGAATATTACATCTCGGTGTGCAGCTGTGCAAACGTGATTTATGACTGCAGTCTTTGGTAGCCATGGAGTCCGGATATTATAGATTCAACTTATAATGATGTGTTAACATGTCATCATTATTTTTCTCGTTACCACTGGTGTGGTTGCTTTAGTTGCTGTGATTCGTGGTGTTTTTGAGCAGTGTGATATTAGTGCGTTTTGATGGTTCAGCCGTTGTTAATTTTGGTGTACACTTTCACCTGGTCTGCTGGTTCTTGTTGTTCTTAAAAATTGATATACACGACTCTAAAATTCCAGTGACAGCTTTATTGTAAACATTTTTTTTTAGATTCTCTAACCAATAATTTGCTATTTTTTTGAACTTTTAACTTAACCTATCAACTATCTATTATAATAGATGGCGCTACCACAATTCCACTTTGCTATCTTATCTGGATGGGTTTGAGTCAACCTCATCTCTTCTTTAAACTAAACGTAATATTATACCTCCCTAATCTTAATGTTCAACTCATGGTTGAACAGTATAAATTTATTTCCGGTATTTTCTTGCATCGCACTAAAAACTAAATTTATAACTCAATACTAATCGACACTAATTTTGCTAACAATGCATTTGTGCATTTTAGATGAATATTCATAATTTTATTTTATCTATGTCGCGCTATAATGTAATAAGACACATATTTTTTCCTAGCGTTGTACTTTATGTGAATATAATTAAGTAAATTTTGTTATTAGTGTAATCAATGTAAATTGTTGTTAGTATAATCTACGACAAAAATTGTATAAAATCATTCTGTTCAGTTCACTTAAACAGTTCAGTTTCATTCTTAGAGTATTTGAGGCCTCACCCGTGGTAACCTCAAATACTCTGCAATAATTAAATCCAAATTATAACTGGATTTACCATTGGTCCTTCGAGCCATTAACATTGGTCCTTCGAGCCATTAACATTGGTCCTTCGAGCCATTAACATTGGTCCTTCGAGGCCGTTAAAAGTACTGGCACAAAATACAGTCCACGCCGATTAACAACAGGCAGAAACAATCTACAGTCCACGCTGATTAACAACAGGCAAAAACAGTCTACAGTCCACGCCGAGCAACAACAGGCAGAAACAGTCTACGGTCGACGCCGAACTACAACCGGCAACCATCAAGCAGCACAGCGCAACACAAACTCGTTTTGGGTTCATCACCAACGTGACCCGTGCCATCTTCACTGCTAAACAAAAATGGAGGGTCTATTGCAGAATCAACTAGCAAAGGCAACCGAGATAACACAATTTATCTCGAACTAGCGAATCTAAAAAAAGTTGTACAATGAGTACGTAGACGGTGACAACGAAGTGAGGAATTTGAAACCTCCATTGAAAGCAACTCACCAATACTACAAGGATAGACAGACAGTATGTGATACCTATACAAAGTATATTGATGATCAATCATCCTTGCCATCAACACCAACTCCAGAATGAAGTCTTAAATTTAACTTCGACAAGTCTGAGGGGTCAAACAAGAACGACCAGGGCAATGAAGTTCCACCATTTGGAAAATCCACTGGCCAATCATCCGAATCAACAAGAGATGAATCAGAAAATGAAGGTCAACAAAATCAGCCCACGAAAATGATCCAGCAATTAAAATAACAGAACATTAAAATACGAAATTTATATCGAGAAATTCGTGCGACTGAGGACGTACTGGCAAGCAACAACAAGTCCAGAGCAGTGCTCAATCGTAAATTAAAAACGATGGAAAGGGCAATGATGCAAATCATGGATCTGCATGAACAGATCTGCATGGAAGCTTCGGAAGAACAAGAAGCTAACTTAGATTATTTCGTAGACCAACACTACGAAAGTCTAAACAACAAATACGAAGGTATCGTAATAACAATAACAACGTTATTAGAGGATGATCAACAACCGCCCACAGCGAAACCATTGGAAATTCGTCTACCACGAATAGAAATCCCACACTTCCATGGGGGAGTGCATGAAGTGGGCAAGTTTCGCAGATACATTTAAACGGCTAGTTCATGACAACAGTCAACTTACCAACACACATAAAATGAACTACCTTTAAGGTCATGTACAAGGATCAGCTGGGAGATTATTGAGCCATCTAGAAACCACTGGAGAGAACTACGATGCAGCTTGGGCAATTTTAGAAAATCGATATAACAACAAAAGATTGCTCGTTTCCAACCTTCAGAACACTTTGCTGAACCAACAAGCTTGCACCACGGAATCGGCTGAAGCACTAAAAGGCTTACACGACATAACAACAGAGTGTTTATAAGCCATCAGAAATACGGGAATCAGAATTGAAACGTGGAGCCTTTTCATCATTTTCACCTTACTGAAGAAATTAGATGCCGAATCACGACGTCTATACGAAAGCTCACTGGAAAACCCAAGAACATTTCAAGAAACAAGCCAATTCTTGAAGTTTCTAGAGAGGCGTTTTCAATCTCTAGAATCAGTTGGTCCCACCAAACAAAGACCACCCCAACAAACGAGGTTTCAAGCTCAACCATTAAGATGCGCCTTCTTAGCGGTTACACAACCGAATCATATTTGCATATGCTGTCAGAAAAACCACAGAGTCGACATATGCCCGCGTTTTAAAGCATGACCACCTCCGAAAGAAATCAAATGGTCATTCTACACACTTTGTGCAGAATCTGTCTTGACCAAAATCATACGACAACAGGCTGTAAGAACAACACAACATGTTCTTTCTGCCAGGGCAACCATCACACCTTGCTGCACGTAAATAATCGGGAACGAGAGAACAATTATGCAAAATTGAACGTATCAGCATTCGACAAAGATTGCGACCCAGTTCTACTAGCTACAGCCCTAGTCAGAGTACAGAATATTTACGGTAGTTCCAACATTCTACGAGCGCTGATCGATCCAGGATCACAGGCCACGTTTATCACAGAGCAAGCTGCACAACAATTAGGTTTGCCAAGAACAAGGGTTCTAACCGAAATTTCCGGAATAACAACAACAAAACGAAAATCACACCAATAGATTACAATCGATATAAGTCCCAGATTCCCATCAATTTTTAACATACAAACCAATGCCTTGGTTTTGAGAACCATAACAAAACCACTTCCAGACAAGAACATCTTGGGTTTGGATGGAAATCTACAAAGGGAAATAATTCTAGCCGATCCTACCTTCGATACTCCCGGACCTATTGATATTTTAATAGGTGCTGATATTTATGGAGAGAAAATGTTAGAAGGCATAAAAAGGGATCCATAACGCAAGTGTATTGCTCAAAAATCACAAATAGGATGGATAATATCTGGCCGTCTAACTCAGGCGAGCAACATACCAACCGCTCGACTAAGCAGTATCTATGTTACTTTAGCAGATATTGATAATCAACTCAAGCGCCTTTGGGAATATGAAGAACTACATCCAAAGCGAACCCTAACTACGGATGAAGTGGAGTATGAAGAGCATTATAAAAACACACACAAGAGATTGAAAAATAGGCGCTATGAGGTTCATATAACACTCAACAATGACAAAGTAAAAGAAGTGGGATTAGGAGAATCTAAAAGCAAAGCAGCAGCAAGATTGGTCAAATCGAAAAAAGATTCATGAAAGATGACAACCTTAAAAGGGAGTACCACAAGTTCATCAACGAGTATATCCAGCTCAACCATATGGAACTAATTAAAAATGATTCCGGCACGGATCTTTCCCGAGTATACTACATGCAACATCACGCAGTTTTAAAAGAAGATAGCACAACGACGAAATTAAGAGTAGTATTCGATGCTTCCTGCAAAACAACAACGGGCACTTCTATAAACGTAATGATGCGTGTAGGCCCAACCTTATAAGACAATTTAACAACAATATTGATCAGATGGAAGAAACATCGTTATGTTATTGCATCGGACATTGAGAAAATGTTCAGACAAATACAAGTAACCAGCCAAGACCAAGACTTTCAACGAATTCTATGGCGAACAAATCCAAATATGCCAATGAAAGATTAAAAACAGTTACCTATGGAACAGCCTCTGCAACCTATATGGCCACAAAAACTCTAAACAACTGGCCATAGAGGAAACATCAAACTATCCGATTGGGCCAAACTCGCATTAAACGATTTCTATGTGGATGATCTATTATCTGGGGCCAACACAATAACAGAGGCAAAAGCTGCACAGAGAGAGCTACAAGAACTTCTCTCCACTAGGAGGTTTCAACCTTAGAAAATGGGTCAGCAATAATAAGACAATATTAAAAGAACTTCCAGAGAGCCTTAAAGAAACTGGTCTACACACGATAGAATTTGACGAGACAATAAAAACTCTAGGACTCCTCTGGAACTCTGCAACAGATACGTTTCAATTTAAAGTGTCTTTGCAGGGAACTAAACCAGCGATATCCAAACGAACAATTCTATCGGAAGCATCTAGGCTGTTTGATCCACTGGGATGGTTAGCACCCGTGATAGTTCATTCGAAAATCTTGCTTCAAGATTTATGGGCATCTGGCGTAGGATGGGATGAAAAATTTAATTCAAAATTTGAAGAGAGATGGTCAAACTACAAACTAGAACTACCACAGTTAAAGAAAATTAGAATTAATCGATGGACACACTACACCACCCAAGCCAAAATTGAATTACACGGTTCCTGTGACGCATCTAATCACGCGTATACTGCAGTGGTATACAGCAAAATAAATAATAAAACAAAACTAATTGCTGCTAAAACGAGAGTTGCACCTTTAAACCAGACAATATCACTTCCAAGGCTAGAGCTAAACGCCGCACTGCTACTATCAAGGCTGCTTCAAAACGTCTTATATGCGTTGGATATAAACAATAACATAACGACATTTTACTGGAGTGATTCTACTGCAGTATTAGGTTGGATAAAAGGAAAACACCAAAATCATAAAACCTTTGTGGCAAATAGAATAACAGAAATTCAATCCAATACCAATCCTAGCCAATCCTGCGGATTTGGAATCCTGCAGATTGTGCATCTCGAGGGTTAAACCCAGTCCAATTATTAACCCACATGATTTGGTGGGAAGGGCCAATATGGCTAAAGGGTTTTACCTATCCAACAACCAACACTGATAGTCAAGAGATGGAACAAGCCAGTAGCATGAAATGCAAGTCCATAAGAATATTAACAACAACAGTGGAAAACTGAGTGATTGAATTCACTCGATTCTCGTTAATACAACGACTTGTTTACACTATTGCATACTGTCTACGATTTCGATCTAATATAAGGCCAAACACCAGAAACGTTTCACATTTCACACCAGAACGTCTATTTTGATCCAGAATTGGGAGACGAAACCACAAATTTGTGTATACGTATACGACGTATAATACACAATTTTGAATAAGTGTGCTATCATTTGTTACGCGTATTATACGTCGTTTACGTATACACAAATTTGTGGTTTCGTCTCCCAATTCTGGATCAAAATAGGCGTTCAGAAGAATTAAACATATCGCTAAGGGCCATAATCAGAATCGCCCAACGAGAAGCTTTTGAAACAGAATTAACACAACTAAAAACAAATCAAAATTTACAAAAGGGAAACGAAATCATAACTCTCACTCCATTCATCGACGAAAATGATATACTTAGGGTAGGAGGGAGACTGTCAAATTCGGAGCTTTCATATGAAGAAAAGCATCCATAAGCATAATACTGCCGATAGAAGTCACAAATTATCAAAACTAATCATCAAGGATGCTCACTTAAAAACATTACATGGTGGCAATCAAGCAACATTAGCACACCTGAGAGGGCGATATTGGATAATAAATGCTAAAAACATAATTCGTCAATACATACACGAATGTATAATCGGTATTAGGTCAAGGAAGTTGGCATCGAACCAACTAATGGGAATATTACCAAAAGAAAGGGTAAGCCCTGCACCACCGTTCACAAATAGCGGAGTAGACTATGCAGGTCCAATCAGCATAAAATTGTGGAAAGGCCGCTGTAACAAAACAACAAAGGGTTACATTGCTATATTCATATGTCTAGCCACAAAGGCAATTCACCTTGAACTCGTGAGTGACCTATCAACAGATGCCTTCCTAGCCGCATTCAGAATTTGTCTGAAAATATTCAGTGATTGTGGGACAAACTTCGTCGGAGCAGACAAACAACTACGAAAGCAGGCTAAACAACAAGAAGCTAAAATTAAAAGCAGAACATCACAAATAGGCACTACTTGGCATTTTGTGCCCCCAGGAAGTCTTCACTTCGGAGGGTTATGGGAAGCGGGAGTAAAATCGACGAAACAACATCCCCGAAAAATAATCGGAACTCATACTTTAACCTTTGAGGAATTTTCAACACTTCTGGCACAATTAGAGAATCAACTACAAGCAATTTGACAACTCATACCAGCTTCAATAACCATCCCAGGCCACGATATTCATAATCTCTTGCACATATACCATCAAACAATGAACGTGCGTAGTAGGGTAACACAACGAAATGGGATAATTGAAATCATCATACCGCTGTCCCTTGCAGTTGATTATAATCTACTAGCCGTAATACCAGTTCCTGACATTAGCCATAACAACACCCAATCGCGCATCATCACATCAACAAAATACTTAGCAGTGGACAATCATCGAGAACATTTCGCATCTCTAACAACAGAAGAAGTGAATCGTTGCCAGAGATTTGAACCTACACAATTTTTATGCGAAATATCACCGATCTTTAACGCAATGACTAACGTAAATCAGTGCGAGGTAGCAATCCTGCAGCGAAAAATGACGCTTGACACATTATGCAGTGTTGAATCAATAAATGCAACCAAACATTGGATAAAACTCAACGCTCCGAATCACTGGATATACCTAGTTCCCAATGAAACAACGGTTGACGTCGTATGTGAATCCAAAGTCGACACATATAATTTTCACGGATCCGGTTTAGTGACGATGAATGCTGGCTGCACATTAAGTGACGAAAATCTTCAAATTATTGCCATCGGCACAGCACGTAACAATATCAACAATGAATTTCACAAGTCATCTAAACGTATAAACGGAGCCATCAATCTAAAAGAATTCGGTTCACAAATAAAAACCAGAACAATAGTGAACGATAATAATCAATAACGCCATTGGACATAACAAATTTGGAGAAGGAGCTGGCAATAATAAAAGGAAATCAACAACTGCCGACAAGGATAAATCACCATGATGTTCATCACTATACGGTTTCCTACTTAATCATAGGAATTTTGATCATTTGCATCATCATTTGTTACTTCAAATTTAAACCTCAGTCAGTGCCACCACTTCCTCGACCAAATTCACCGTAAAGAACTCACACAGAATCCTACTGTAGCACAACCAATAAGTTCATTGCTGCCTGGGAGTATGTTCAACTCATGGTTGAACAGTATAAAGTTATTTCCGGTATTTTCTTACATCGCACTAAAAACTAAATTTATAACTCAATACTAATCGACACTAATTTTGCTAACAATGCATTTGTGCATTTTAGATGAATATACATAATTTTATTTTATCTATGTCGCGCTACAATGTAATAAGACACCTATTTTTCCTATCGTTGCACTTTATGTGAATATTAAATTTTTGTTATTAGTGTAATCAATGTAAATTGTTGTTAGTATAATCTACGACAAAAATTGTATAAAATCAGGAAATTTTTCTAAATAAAATCATTCTGTTCAGTTCACTTAAACAGTTCAGTTTCATTCTTAGAGTATTTGAGGCCTCACCCGTGGTAACCTCAAATACTCTGCAATAATTAAATTCAAATTATAACTGGATTTAACACTTAACTTTTATCTTAACTAGCGATGCTGGTATATTCATGATATCACGCGCGATATTCCAGCCTTCATTTTACCATTACATCACCTACGTAAATGCCCGAACTTACATAGATGGTCTAATGGGAAAATGGGTGAAATATGCGTCCATGTATTTTTGCGGCGACGCTTCTAATTGCGGTATTTAAGGACATCGCTACGACATCGCATGCTGTGAAATAATTTGAGAACTTTCGGGATGACATGTAATGTGTCTTATGTCATCCTTACGTTATTGCTATAATAAGGGTTACAAGGAATTGGTACAATATCAACCCGTTTGATAATAAACTGCTTTGATTTTTGGGCAGTTTTAAATTGCCTTTTGTGAGAACTGCATGGTAATGGCTTGTGCAAGCCACATCTCTTCTCCTTATTATTGGAAGGTGAGCTCTTCTTGCTTTTGTCTGGTTTTGTCGCCATTTAATTCAGCAATTTCAGCAATTTCTAGTGGATGTTGATACTAGGAGTAGGGCGGTTGAGCTATTTGTTGGTAGCGGTATATCAGAACACAAACTACTGTCTGCAAGCCTCTTACTACAACTCAGGTCCATCTCTTGCTTCACATAAATGAGGTCTACTTTAGTTTCACAACTAATTTCCTGCGTGGATCTCGGAGCTAAGGTAACTTGTGGCATCGTTTCAACAACTGGTAAAGCCCGGTCATCAGAAATTGTATGTAGATTTCTCCGTTCATCAATCTGGTTACCTAGACCACTCGACGGATTTTTATCTTCTTCTGAGGAACAGGTTGACGGTGAGCTGTTTGATGTTGTGTCAACACAGCCGCATGTGCCATTTGAATTTAACGATGATCGTAACGTTATTTGCGATATTTGTGGCGATGGTTTATTAATAACTTTGTTTTGAACTACCTGATGTTTATGATATTATTGCGGGCGGTTCGGAAAAGATCTATTTGATGTTGTTTTAATCGAACTATAGGGATCGTTCAACTGAGATGTTCGTGGTGTTGGTGGTGGAATCACTACTGATTTATTTGACAGACATTGCTCATTGATCAGTTTTCGCAATAGCCTGAGTTCAGTTAACGTGCCACATGGTGGGAGCAGTGGATTCCTTTGCTGATCTTGCACATCTTTTCTAATTCCTAGGAGTACTCGGGTCTTGTATGACACTACTACTAATTTATTTAGTTCATTATCGTCTGTAGACAAGAGTACCAGCTCCGTTATCACTTAAATATAATTTCTTATCCTAAAAGATCTATACTAAGTTAAAAATAAAAATTCATTTTAAAATTTAAATAAACAAATACAACCACAGTATCATCCGACCCCATCCGCCATGAAATGACAGCACAATAATCGTTATTTGGGTCAAAACTAGGAAAGGAAATGATATGAAATAAATTTTTGATGAAAATACTGAATGTCAACCCGACCAGCAATGGCATTCAAAATCTCGTATATCACGCAAGTGAGACGCATTGCCTCGGTGAAGCCATTTGGTATTTCATTAAATTACCTAAATGAGTGAGGCAAACTTCTTGCCCTCTTATCTCACAGTCATCATTCGATTACACCTTGTAAGAAAACCAGACTGTGTGAGTGGCAGGCCAAACCGCTCACGCAACTAGGAACAACAACTCGCCAGCTGGTGTTGCGAATTTCCATTACTTTACAATACTAACTTATCTGGTTTATGGTCAACTTGTATTCATGCCCATCCACTAAGCAGACAGCTAAGTGTGACCAACCAGATGAGCAGTACCCTGGATGTACTTATGAACTATAAAAGTAGACTGACGACCCCATCCCGAGGGATGATCATTTAAAAATTTAAAACAGTGAAGATTGCGCGAAACTTAAATTTAAAGTAAATTGGAAATTCCATTTTTGCCAAATTTTTGATGAAACAGAATATTTTAATCTGTGGTAAATTCTAGCCTCAAACTAAATTGTTACCGAAACTGGGGATAATTTGGGAAAGGTTCAATTTTACAATTCCGACTGGGATGCGGAATGATGTGTCAATTAGCCTTAGAATGAGCAGCCCTTTATACCACCCAATATCGTCGCTCGGCAGGAAAGGGATATGCTCATTACTTAAGAGATCGCACCATTCACCCTTGCCAGCAATTTGAATTGTAAAATTGTGTGTTGCACATGGTACACGAAAACCGTACAACTTTTGATGTATAAAGTGAAACATTGGGGAAAGGAAATAATTCGTTGAGTTCCGTATACCACCACAAATATCAGTTCACCCCCCGGAGTGCGAGTTGGGACATGCCGCAGGTGAACTGAATATTCGGAGATCCGGTATCGAAAAGCAACAAATTTCGAAACTAATCTGTGTGTGTATGACCCACCGTGTATTTGGGCAGATATGTATACCCGAAGCCAAGATCGCTGCCATACCCACACCAAAATAGTTTCGTATTATTTTCGCATTTTAAATCACGTGATGATAATCGACACTTACTTATCCACAATCAACTTCCCCCAACCGCTCCATACTTTTCTTTCCATTAACGCTGGATCGCGAATAAATTTGAATTTTGATTTATAGATGGAAAATGTGTAAGAATCCCAACAATCAGTTTCGAACGGATGAGATTAATGATTTGAAAAAATCAGTCTTCTCATCAGGTCGCGACGACTGACGTTATATTATTTACATGGAATATTGTCTATATACATATAGAGCAATACCATGTAGTTGTACTACTAGCGAATTACTGCATAGCGTACGAAATTCGATTCTTTTTTACATTTATCATCTATATTCTATTTTTGCAACTAACTTTTTCGTGTTTACGAATTTTATTATATTTTACTTTTGGTTTTTTCGATAGAAATGGTGTTTGTGATTGTTCCGTATAGGTATTGGTCTATTTTCAGTATTCTCGAATTAACAATCACAAACACCATTACTATCGAAAAAACCAAAAGTAAAAAAAAGAAAATTATGCGTTTATAATGCAGCACAGGGTTTTCATTGGAACAACAAACAAGCAACTATTCATCCGTTTGTAATTTACAAAAATCAAGGAGATAAATTGCAGCAATACAGCTACATTATAATATCAGATTGTCTCCATCATGACGCCGTAGCAGTTTACGTGTTCATAGAAAAATTATTGCAGTTTTTGAAAACAAAAATTCCGGATTTATCTAAAGTTTATTATGTTACTGATGGTGCAGTAACACATTATAAAAACAAAAAAAAAATTATGAATATAACTAAACACAATGAGGATTTTGGAGTCGATTGTGAGTGGGATTTTCATGCAACTGCTCATGGAAAGGGACCATGCGATGGACTAGGAGGTAGTATTAAGATAATGGCGTCCAGAGCCAGTCTCACCAAAGAATATGATGATACCATAACTAATGCTGAAGATTTTTTCAAATGGGCTCAAACTTTGAAAACTGATATGATTTTTGAATTTTGCTCTGATGCTGAATATAAGTTAAAACAAATTCAACTGGAGACTAGACTAGGGAATTTGAAAACAATAAAAGGAACCCGCGATTTTCACGCAATTATACCTTCAGGAGAAGGCAAGTTAAAATGTAAAAAATATTCAAATAGTGAACATTATGTAACATGTAAATTTTGATTGTGTAAATATTTTTAAATTTCTTTATTTATTTTGTAATACATTTAATAAAATAATAATAATAAAAATAATAATAATAAAAATATATATACTAAAAAATTGGACTTTCGATATTTTGTTTCCTTGCAAAAAATAAAAAAAATACCACATTAAAATTTGATTTTAAATACAAAAATAGGTAGATCTCTTTACTTAAATGCCTTTTGCAAGACAACAAAAAATAACACAAGTACAATTTTTTGGTGTGTTCAATAGAATACAACGAGGAAAATTTACAAAAAAAAAAAAAAATATAGGTTTTTGAGAAAATTCTAAAATACTATTTTAGCGGCCATTTTGAATAGAAGGAGTTGAAACATGGTACCAATTTTATAACTTTCTTAGAATATTCATTTATCTTTAAAATGAGCCCAGGTTTATAAGTATCGGATAATGAGTTTTCGTTTTATAGCCATATATACAACATGGGTCCCATTTGAAACGCGATATTTTAAAACGCGAATTATCAAAACGCGATATTTCAAAACGCGATATTTCAAAACGCGATACGGTGCAAAACGCGATATGGTACAAAACGCGATATTTCAAAATGTGATATTTCGAAACGCGATACAGTACAAAACGCGATGTGGTACAAAACGCGATATTTCATAATGCGATATTTCAAAACGCGATATAGTACAAAACGCGTACAAAACGGGAGTTTAGGATCGGATTATATCAGGCGGATGAAGGGGAAATTTAATTTCAGTTTATAGGAATTTAAAAGTCGATAGGAACGATAGTACATAGGATCGATATCAGGTGTGTCGCTTCGCAACACATATTCTGTACCATATCGCGTTTTTAAATATCGCGTTTTGAAATATCTCGTTTTGTACCATATCGCGATTTGTACCATATCGCGGTTTGAAATATCGCGTTTCAAAATATCGCATTTTGTACCATATCGCGTTTGGTACCAAATCGCGTTTTGAAATATCGCATTTTGAAATATTTCGTTTTGTACCATATCTCGTTTTGTCATATCTCGTTTTGAAATATCGCGTTTCGAGCGGATCCGATACAACATCATGTTCATCATTTTTATCAAAATTTGACATTCTGTATATTTAACAACAACAACAAAAAAAAATTCCACAAACTTTTTTTTTAATCAAGACTATACATTGAAAATATAAAAAACATGAAATTCAAACATGACTTCCAAAAATTTGTGATTTCAGGAATTTTTCACCATATATATGTATATAAAATAACTTGCAAGTTCAATAAAAAAAATCACATTTGAATAAATTAATAAACATCTACGAGTAGTTAAATGAACAACAAGAGCAACAAGAATAGCGAGTTACGATGTAAAAAATAATTGTACAAAGAATTGAGAAACCACTAATCTGAACATTTATGTGGTAAAATTGACTGAACCTTAAAAATAACGTGTTATCATGTGAAAAGTAGAATTGTATCCCTTAGGAATAGAATCGTTATTTAAATTTAATTTTCCAAAAAATGGCAACTTTTGCTATTTTTGGTTGCAGAATCAAGTAGCTAGACTTATTTTATGAAACAAGTAGATTTGTTTGACAGATTCAATGAATTTTTTTGAGACTTTTTGATGCTATATATGTTACGGTTAAAGTACGAAATCGGTATGTACCCAAAATTATTTTTTTTTAAATTCGTTTACTTGAATAAAAACTGGTTGGACAGATGTGTGTTCGATGTTAACGAAATGTTTGCTAACCTTCCCCCATACATCCACGTAGTTTCATTGAGACTTCTTTAGGGGGCTAATAATCGTAGTTAATGACATCGTTTAGCTAGTAAAGACCACTTGCCTGCACTATTATACCATAAAAAGGAGTCCATGGGGGTGAAGGGTGAATCATTTCGAGAATGTAGGACTCTCATTTCATAGTTTTTGGAGCAATAAAATAGTTGTTTCCAATTTTTACTCGAAAAATTACCGCTTTCAGGCTTTCACCGTAACATATACACTAATTGACGTAAATTGTCTCTAAAGCAGTGAACAGGTTTGGTTCAAGGTTGATTTACGAACATTTTATTATTGAGTTGCATGTTACCTATTAAAATGACATACCAATTTTGTCTCTTGTCCAATCATTTGCATCAGGTGCAAATGAATTACCCGTCCATTTTAGCGTACTGGCAAATGATTCATAAAAATAATCTTTTTGCCAGAGACAAGCAGGTCGATGAAATGAATCCAATTTCACAGGCCTATCCAATTTTAAAAATGCTACTGCATTAGTAGATGTGTAGTTTAAAGTTGGATGAAAATATTTTTCAATCACATTATACTCGTCATTCTGACTGAAATACACTTTTGTTTTGCTTGGTATTAAAACTGTAGCATATGAACTGGTTGCAACAAAACGGCGGCTTAATAATGTTCCCAAATCTCCGTATATGGTGCCGGTTGGTATTCCAATTGTTAAATAAACTAAATGCGGGTATTTACGCTCCGATGTTTTTTCAATTCTTGAGTATTCTTCACATTCTACAATAAATAACCAAATCACTTATTTCATTCATTTTACCTATACCATAAATCGTATAATCCGATTGTGACTCACTAATCTCACTTATACGTTTTGTAAACACTAATTGGAAAAAAACTATTAGCACGATTAAAATTATTTTCATTTTCTAGACCAGTTTAACTTCGACTGCAAATAAATGTAACACAAACACTAAAACCAACACCTAGGTTATCGTAAAAACAAATTTTTTAAAAACCTACTCTTCTTCGGAATAAATACACAATTGTTACTGATTCCAATATTTTTACCTGTGTTTCTCAAGATAAATGATAATGTGCGTTTGAATTCTAAAAATTAGTGGTTTCTCGTACATATTTATAAAAATTTAATCGTAATCTTGTATGAAACAGTTTAAATTAAATAAATTAAAAATTGATTCTAAAGGTCGTGGTAATTAAGAGTACTCAGAGGTAATTTAAATTAAAAATTTTCTCTTATATTACAAATATTGAGTACGTTGATATACAATATACTATTTTGGTATATTAATTACGATAGAAATAAAAATGTAAACAGGTTTCTTGCTACTTCTTTCTTAAGAAATTCAAACGTTTCGAGATGCCGCTTAAAAAAGTTGAGACCACTAAAATCCCTCAAATTTGGTTCAACGACATTTTGATTAAATTATAAATTAAAATATTTTACTGTAAAGAACAATGAACAAACATTGATATAAATTTATAACATTATGTTTTTGCTCATGTAAATTTTTTTTGTTTTTTTTTTAGGGAAGACCCAACGCAGAAGAGAATTGTATTTGATTAATGTGATAATATACCCTCCAGTAAGGTAAGCTATAATAAAGTGATAGAATTGTTTATAATTTGTGATGTGTGTTTACTTATTTCTAGTTGCAATCGATGCTTTCGTAGTGTTTCGGTGATTCAACAACTTGACGGAAAAATACTAAGTAATCTACGTCTTATGGCTTCATTGGAAACCGTTTAATATACGCGTTGGATAAAGGTGCAAAATCAATTGTACGTGTCCAATAGCATTATCACGGTGTTTGATGTTTAATTAGTTTGTGTATTTCAGGTTTTGATGTCTTATTTAGGTCGGCCCGATGACCATAAAAATCTTAAATGCACTATGGAACCAGTAACCTATGACTTAAAACATTTAAGGCGGTGATACATGTACAGAGTTTGCCTTTAAGGCATACAAATTATGCGAGCTGATTGGTTAAAAGTCGGCCATCTTGAATCGCCTTATAGGCAAAAATTTTAAATTGAACATTTCTCAATTTTGTATAAGGCACTTTTTTGCCTTAAAGGCAAAATCTGTACATGTATCACCGTCTTTATTCGACTGTAATGTGGAATTTTTGCTCGATTGCGTTGGTAATGAAGTTGAGTTTGTCGCGATCCAGCCCTACACGTTCATTAGAGGAGTTCAATGTGCCATTCAGGGACAGATAATCCAAAGTAATCAACATATTGTGGTTGCATTGGAAACCGTTAAATACGTGTCGGATAATGGTGAAAATTTAACATTGCCACTGTGTTTCCGAAAAGGAATTCAATATTAAATTGTTTTTGTATATTTCAGATTTTGATGTCTCATTTAGGTCGGCCCGATGACCATAAAAATCTTAAATGCACTATGGAACCAGTAACTCATGACTTAAAACATTTATTCGACTGTGATGTGAAATTTTTGCTTGATTGCGTTGGTAATGAAGTTGAGTTTGTTGCGATCCAGGCCCAGGTTCCCTTGCTTTATTGGAAATCCTTCGTTCCTATGTCGAGAAAGAAGGTAAAATGGTTGATGAGCAAGGTAAAAAATTAAAGCTGATCCTACCAAAGTTAAATCGGGCGATGTTTATGTGAATAATGCATTTGGCGCTGCACATCGGGCTCACAGTTCCGGAAGGATTAACACGTGCTGTCGGTCTTTTCCTGAGCAAATTATTGAAATATTTTTCACGCGCTTTGGATACATGCTCACACGTTCATTAGAGGAGTTCAATGTGCCAATCAAGGACAGATAATCCAAAGTAATCAACATATTGTGGTTGCATTGGGAACCGTTAAATACGTGTCGGATAATGGTGAAAATTTTACATTGCCACTGTGTTTCCGAAAAGGAATTCAATATTAAATTGTTTTTGTATATTTCAGATTTTGATGTCTCATTTAGGTCGGCCCGATGACCATAAAAATCCTAAATACATTATGGAACCAGTAACCCATTCAAACATTTATTCGAATGTGATGTGGGATTTTTGCACGATTGCGTTGCTAATGAAGTTGTTTGTCCCGATCCAGCCCCAGATTCCATTACTCTTGGAAAACTTTCTTTTATTTATCGAAAAATAAATGTTAAGCAAAAAAAATTGAAATTTTAATTATTTTTATTTAAAGCAAAAATCATGGTGTTTTGTTTCGATAGGTTTCTTGTTTCCATGTCAATGTATATTATATATTGTATATATTCTGTGAATGTATTATCTAGATTCTAAATTGATGTTATTAAAGACAGATGATGTTATTTCCCAAAGACAGGTTTGTCACGGAGGATGATTTGAAATGTTTACTGATTTCTGCTCATTTGCCTCAATTTTTCATTGGGAAAATTGCTTCGCTATTTCTACTTGACGTTTTTAAGGATTTTCAAGGGTAGGTAATAATGGTGTATCAACTGAAAATGTTAGGTGGGCCTACTGTATAAATTAAATATAACACTGGACCCAGTGCACTGCCTCATGGAAATTAAAATTTTTTATTTTCCAATTTGAAATGCCAATTAGAATAATATTTTCTTGTTAAAAAATATTTGAATTCTTATTAAGTGACAGTTCTTGGCGGGATAACGTTGTTGGTAAGTCTTTCTGCAATATTATTTTTAATTTATGTGAAAAAGTGTGATATAATTAAATATATTTACAGAAATATATAAATAAATATAATTGTTAATAAAATAAATTATTCGAATTCAAAATTGATACGTTATTTCCATGTAATTTCATTGTAATTGAAATCCGGTTTTTCTTGCTTATATAAGTACAAACATATATTTAAAATTATATTTCTCTAAATATATTTTAAGGGTTTGATAATTGTGTGATATTTTCTAATTGTCAAAATGCCTAACCATTGTTGTGTACCCGAGTACAAGTCCAATTATACTACCAGCTTTAAAGAAGAGGGATTTGTTTCTACTTTTAAATTTCCGAACCCCGAAGACAGGCTTGGTTAAACGCGATACCTCGTGTAGATTATGTTCCCAATAAAAATTCTTTCGTATATATTAAGCATTTTAACGTAAATGAAATTTCTTTCCAAAGTCGATGCCTCGAAAAGCTCCCTCAGAAAGAAGTAATGAGATTTTGGCCAAATCTCATACAATTTCGCTACAGGAAGACATTTCTGTAATGACATCAGATCTCATCGGGTCTTAATCTTAATCTTAATTGTAAGTTTTATCGTAATTCTGTTTATATTTTAAAATCAGATCAACAATTTTACTGTTGGTCACAATTTTTGGACACCGTTAAATTTTTTTTATTGATAAATGCGAAAAGGACCCAGCTGGTAGAATAGATGAACTTTTAAGTGATATGTGTGAGAAAATGAAAGAGCTTTTGAAGGTGGCGGAACGTATGGATTTTAAATATATGGGTGCGCTTGAAACAATTAGTGATCAGCTTAAACTTATGCTTGCGAAAAAAATAAAATATTCTGAACACGCATTAGTAAAATCATTTTTAATTTACCTTCAATCACCCGTAATCTACCAGTTGATGAGAGATCAGAATATGTTGATCCTTCCTAGTAAGAGTACTTTAAAGCGGCTATCGTACCTTCAGAATGTAAGCCCTACAAACTTTGAAGGTAATAAAAATTATCTTTTAAGACAGGCTCAACATCTAAAACATATACAACGTAAAGTAATTGTTCAAATTGATGAAATGTATCTTAAGGCGCAAATTAATTATAAAGCACAAAAAATAACCGGGTATGCGAAAACCGTTCTCGCATTTTTAGTAAGTTCTGCGTTTGGCAGTTTTAAAGAAATAGTCGCTTTACATCCCGTAAGTAACCCTTCAGGTTCTGACATGCATAATTTAACATCGCGCATTATAAATTTTTTACAGTCAATAGATTTAGAAGTAATTACAATAGTCACAGATAATCATAAGATTAATCAAAAGTTATTTTCAATATTTGCGCCAAATTCTTTTAAATTTAGCAACCCCGATTTTCCAAATAATTTTATATTTTTAATGTACGATCCCGTACATATTTTTACAAACATCCGACACAATTGGATCGGCAAGACTGACCCCGCGAAATCTTTTTATTATCCAGATTTTGATGGAAATAATTCTATCAAAATAGCTTGTTTCAAAGACCTCCGCGATCTCTATGTTATCGAACAAAACCAGTTAGTTAAGAAAGCGTATAAATTAAATAAAAAAACTTTCTTTCCGAGTGCATTTGAGCGACAAAATGTGCAGTGCGTTGCCAATTTGTTCCATGAGTCTACGCAAGTGCTGCACTGGAATCTTGCTGCGATCTAAAAGAAGCCGAGGGCACTATAGAGTTTCTCAAAATTATAAAACGATGGTGGAATGTCGTCAACTGCAAGTCAGTGATTGAAGGTACCAGAAAACGCGAGCCTTTTAGATTACCCATTTATGTACTGAACGATTGTGGAACTCTGTTTCTACGAAAATTTTTATCCTGGATAGAGCGTTGGATGGCAATCGAACACTTGAATGGAGGCTTAACGATGAGCACATTTAAGGCAATCCATCAAACTGTAAGTGTTCTGCTAGAAATAGCGAATACTTATATTGATGATGTTGATTACATAATGTTCGGTAAGTTCCAGACCGACAATCTTGAAATGAGATTTTCGTGGTACAGACGTCTAAGTGGGTGCAATTTTCATGTATCTTACCAACAAGTTATAGTATCAGAAAGCAAGATCCGACTGAAAAATACTGTTAAGTCTGGTACAATAAATCTTGATTTATTGTCAACATCAGAGAAATACAGTTTTTTTACGGTTAGCACTGCTGAGTTCGCAGAATTATTTGACTCCAATTATTTGGATGATTACGAAAAAAAATTCGATCGTTCCGCGGCAATTTATGTCGGTGGTTACGCGGCCCATTCTATTTCTAAAAAGGTTTCTTGTCTTAAATGTCAGAAATTAATTAGAATTGGAAAGGGTGTCGCTTCTGACGATGATTACTTTGATTTGTTGAATAGAGGCGGATTAAGTGTCCCCACGGAAGTCGTTCTAGTTTTGTTAATGCATATGGGTGCGGTTTTTGATTATATTTGCCTAAATAAAACTTTAAAGTTATTGTTTTTAAATCATTCAAATCAAAAGAAATGTTTATCGTTTTTAACTGTCCAATCGCTTTTGATGGACTCGGCCTCTATCGCTCTTGATGATACTTGCTCTTCAAATAAAACTTTAAAATTTTAAAATTAAAATCAATATTTCGCTGGCATAAGTCTCAAAGATCGCTAATTGCAATATACTTTATTATTATTATGGTATTATTTATTTTAGTTCTGCTAAGGGATAGCAATATTTTTATTTTAGTACTTTTATTATTGTGATATTAGTTTTATTTGCATACAAATTTTATTTATTACTTATTATTTAGTAGTTATTATTTTTTTGAAATCTTTTTTTATTATAATTTTTTAATTGTTTCTCTGATTATTAAATGTTTTAAAGTTAGATATCTGTAAATAATAATTTGAAATTTAACTCTAACTTTAAAACCGGGGAATAGGCCTACATTTAGTTGGGGAACCTCGTTAAAAAACGCATTGTAGTCTACCTCCTGGGTAATGTTGGAAACGGCTTATGATAGGTAAGTGTTTTAGCACTGACCTGAACTTAAACAGATTTTTTGTAATCTATTAAAATTATTTTAGAAATCATTGAACCTTTTAGTGTTCGACGTTACTGCTACAATAAATTAAACGTACTATTATTACAGTTGGCTGGAACTCTAAAAGAGCCTACACTCCGTGGCACTATAGTTTCATGGTACAAATCGAGGAGATATCCCAATTCGCAGTTCCACACTGTTGATCCGGCAAACACTTGAACATCCGGCAGGAACTTGAACCAGACAGGAAGAACAACTGACAAACATTCAAAGATCTATATTTTAGACAAACTGGAACAACTTGAAGCAAGGTGAATGCAGTCATCTGCACCCTTTAAGGCAGTCGTCACACCAAAAGTTTTAAACAAGGTATATTCGTAATTACTATAGAATCTAAAATGTCAGTAAGAATAACAATTACTTGTAGTTCTTAATAGCATTATTACTATTATTAAAGATCAAAAGTGCTAAAGGTTCGAACCTAATGAAATCCAGTCCAAATATGGACCTATTTTGCCTCAAGCATCAACTATTACATTTTTCTCAATGTCATAATGAGCAGAAAAATTACAAGACCTCTAAACACTATTGACACACTAAATAACTTCCCATTTGAAATCGTGGAAACACTCTTAGTACAAAATATCATTTTATTCATAATAAAATGGATAATTATTAAAATTTTAAACACTTGAAAATAGCTCCGAAGGCAAATTATTTGTTGTGCAGCAATTTTACAATTCGCCCTACTTCTTGAAGCGCTATACCAACAGATTTACAGATTTTATTAAATTGTGTTGTGCTGTTTTCATAGATTTTCTAAGCTCAAGATAAGGCAGAATGTGTTTCCAAGTTAGTTTTGAACCGGAGTTTCAAAATTAATTTTGTATGCAGTTCTAAAATACCAGCTCGGTCGGGAGCGTTTCAGCTAATAATTAATGCGTTCCAAACCATAAAATGGAGATTTTGTAATTGAACAATTAGGATTTAAACATAGCATTAATAATTAAAAGAGTCCCCTTCAAAGTTCTGGAATATGGTTCCTATAGTGTAATGGAACATAGTATAATATTGGAGAGAAGGGCCGGGAAATATGCGATCAAAAAATTGTACTTAAAACCATCAAGAATTTATTTTAAAAATTCGCTTAACTCTATTATGGTTGGTCGATTCATTTAAATTAAATTAAAATAAATATAGTTATTATATTATTTATAATATTTAGGTTTCCTTCATTTTATAGTATTCGATTGTTTTAATTTTATATAATAAATAAAGACATATTTAAATTATGTATTTGTTTCTTTAACTAGAGTTTATAATTTAAATTAAATAAAAAAAAAATGAAATTAAATTTTTATTAAATTAAATTATTATGTTCTTGTTTGCATTCACTTTGATTTGTTCATTCTTTTCTTGGTTTACGCTTCCGGGCACTATCACCTCCCGCGATTGTTTCTGCTTTATTTGTATCAGTCTCATTTTGTACTTCTTCAACATTCTCAACATCATCATCATCTTGATTATCATTGGGGTCTTCATCTTCCTCCCCAGACTCTTCACCTTCACCTGCACCATCTTCATCCTTTTCATCCTCATCAGGTGTTGGTTCGTCTAAATCAGATTTTTTTGGTTTAAGACTGCCGGATTTTCGCTTTTTCCATCACCTTGCTCATCGTCATTGGCAGGTTGATCATCATCTGGTGAATATGCGTCTGTTTTTTTGGTATGTAATTTCTCCTAATGCAATTCAAATTACGATCAATTTTTATTAAACAGTTAATAAATAAATTGAAAATAATTAAAGGCATTTAAGTATTCAAAGCGTTACCTTATGGGACATGAAAAATACAATTAATGCTAGCGGGATTCCTACAACAATTACATACACAGCCCACATCCATGGGTTCTCATTTGTAAATGTCGTTAATCTAGTAAGGAATGTTTCCTATAATAAAAAAATGTATTTTGTAATACAAGCAGTATAAATAATGGATTTTAATAAAATTAAGGAGGATAGCAAGGGACGCATGTTTGAATGTAATATTTTTTGGTAAAGCTTGTCGTCGAAGGTCCGTCGTCGTAAGTACCAAATATAAATGATCACTGGAATCGAACAGTAAATGAAATAATGCCCACCAGCCCGGCTTGTTGTTTTAATGCTTCATCACTTTACTATAAGTTGTACTCTAATTTTCCATTCGAGATAGTTTCCCGTAAAATAAAATTAAATTTAAATGGTTAAATATGACGTATTACTTACAGCATCCTTATCTATTTGCTTGCGTTTTAAATTGTCTGTCTTGTTGTAATATAATTAAAAGGTTTTTTTTTGATAACATTTTATGTAACATAAATAATGATTTTACAACATTCATCCTGTCTACAGCGCCATTAATATGTTGTAATAAAATGATTTAATTAATGTTGTAAATAAAAAGATTTGAATTATTTAATGTTGTAATGAAAAATTTTGAATAATAGATTAATGTTGTAATAAATAATGATTGATGACATTTTATGTTACAACATTTTATGTTGATGCTAGATCAACTGGAGAACGTTTGGGTTCAGATTTGGAAGACCTAATATTAATTTTAGGGATTAGATTAGAACTTCAATGTGATGAAAATGATTTGATTGGACTAATTAATGTTGAATAGGAATTGTGTTTAATCGATTTTGTGTTTAAGATCGATTTAGTGTGGATTAAATGTTTTATGATTGTGTTATATGTTTGATAATTGTTCATGTTAAAAAGTGCATCTCAATGGGTGGATTAATTGTTAGTTTGAGAAAAGTTCTAGTCAAGCGTCATTTACACGAGTGTGGATACTGCAACAAAGTCGCTTCTTCCCCTCACCCTCTCGCTTTGCCGTGCGAGATTAAGAAATAACGAATAACTAGGACGGTGCCTTGTGGTTAGATGTAGAAACACTTACCGTTGTATTCAGCTAGTTGCTCGACTTCTCGTTATTGTATATTTTTGAAATAAACTTCCACGATTACTTATAGTTTTTAGTTTTTATTGAATGAAAATTTAATTGAACTGGTTACTGGTTGTTGTTGAGTTAAAACCTGGACTACGCTAATACCGTCGAGGTTCGTCGAGTGACGAAACCTCTAGGGGTTTACGATCCAGTTTTAACCATTCGCGATGGTTGATAAACTGAACTGAACTGATTTACTGATACTGATTTAACTGAACAAATTTTGGTTCTTATATACTAAATAATTATTATTATTCTACCAACAATTCATTTTTTGAAAACTCGACAAAATTAACACGCGCAAAATTATTAATTTGCAAAATTGGAAAATATATTTGCTAAATTTAAAATCATCAAAAATCGTAGGTCGATATTCACAAATATGCTCAGCCCACAAATCCGCTACCGTTACATCATCAGTAATTACAAAATTATCAAAAAGAATATCATTTGACATAGACCACAACTCTATGCCCACAGCTGAAATTGGCGTAATTTTGAATGGGTTTAGGTCTTCAAAGAAATCTGGATTAAGAATTTTTCGTGGAGCCCATTTGCCCTGATAATTTGGATTATCCAACAATGGAGCCCGCCATTTTCCTTTATAATTTGGATTCGCAACGAGTGGTGAACTCCATTGGCCGCAACCAACCGCCTTTTCACATTGGTATTAAAGGTGCTTCCCATTCCCCATCCATATCGGTATCCCAATCGCTCGGTTTTTCAGCATTTGGATCTGGAACCATTTCTTCCTCATTGTATAACCAGCCATTTGAATGGCCCGGTGATCTTGCTTAACCGTAATTCCCCATCAATTCTGATGGGGATACAGGGGTGTAAATTGAAAAAAAAAATTCCATCGTTCAATTTCTGAAAAATTCATTGAATGGCCTGGCGCTCTTACTTAACCTTAATTCGCATTGATGCCACTATGGACATTTGATAGGTCCTAATGCCTGCTAACAACAATTCAATTTTGAAGAAGTTCTGATGGGGATACAGGGGTGTAATTAGAAAAAAAAATTCCATCGTTCAATTTCTGAAAAATTCATTGAATGGCCTGGCGCTCTTACTTAACCTTAATTCGCATTGATGCCACTATGGCCATTTGATAGGCCCTAATGCCTGCTAACAACAATTCAATTTTGAAGAAGTTCTGATGGGGATACAGGGCTGTAATTTGATAAGATTTCAATAGTTCAATTTCTGAAAAATTCATTGAATGGCTCGGCGCTCTTGCTTAATTTTAGTTCGCATTGATGCCACTATGGACATTTAATAGGCCCTAATGCCTGCTAACACCAATACAATTTTGCAGAAATTCTGATGGGGATACAGGGGTGTAATTTGAAAAAAAAAAACCATCTTTCAATTTCTGAAAAATTCATTGAATGGCCTGGCGCTCTTACTCAACCTTAATTCGCATTGATGCCACTATAGACATTTGATAGGCCCTAATGCCTGTTAACAACAGTACAATTTTGAAGAAGTTCTGATGGGGATACAGGGCTGTAATTTGATAAGATTTCAATAGTTCAATTTCTAAAAAATTCATTGAATGGCACGGCGCTCTTGCTTAACCTTAATTCGCATTGATGCCATTATGGACATTTGATAGGCCCTAATGCCTGCTAACAACAATTCAATTTTGAAGAAGTTCTGATGGGGATACAGGGGTGTAATTAGAAAAAAAAATTCCATCGTTCAATTTCTGAAAAATTCATTGAATGGCCTGGCGCTCTTACTTAACCTTAATTCGCATTGATGCCACTATGGCCATTTGATAGGCCCTAATGCCTGTTAAACACAGTCCAATTTTGAAGAAGTTCTGATGGGGATACAGGGCTGTAATTTGATAAGATTTCAATAGTTCAATTTCTGAAAAATTCATTGAATGGCTCGGCGCTCTTGCTTAATTTTAGTTCGCATTGATGCCACTATGGACATTTAATAGGCCCTAATGCCTGCTAACACCAATACAATTTTGCAGAAATTCTGATGGGGATACAGGGGTGTAATTTGAAAAAAAAAAACCATCTTTCAATTTCTGAAAAATTCATTGAATGGCCTGGCGCTCTTACTCAACCTTAATTCGCATTGATGCCACTATAGACATTTGATAGGCCCTAATGCCTGTTAACAACAGTACAATTTTGAAGAAGTTCTGATGGGGATACAGGGCTGTAATTTGATAAGATTTCAACAGTTCAATTTCTGAAAAATTCATTGAATGGCTCGGCGCTCTTGCTTAATTTTAGTTCGCATTGATGCCACTATGGACATTTAATAGGTCCTAATGCCTGCTAACAACAGACCAATTTTGAAGAAATTCTGATGGGGATACAGGGGAGTAATTTGAAAAAAAATTCCATCGTTCAATTTCTGAAAAATTCATTGAATGGCCCGGCGCTCTTGCATAACTTTAATTCGCATTGATGCCACTATGGACATTTGATAGGCCCTAATGCCTGCTAACAACAGTACAATTTTGAAGAAATTCTGATGGGGATACTGGGGTGTAATTTGAACAAAAAAATTCCATCGTTCAATTTCTGAAAAATTCATTGAATGGCCTGGCGCTCTTACTTAACCTTAATTCGCATTGATGCCACTATGGCCATTTGATAGGCCCTAATGCCTGTTAACAACAGTACAATTTTGAAGAAATTCTGATGGGGATACAGGGGTGTAATTTGATAAGATTTCAATAGTTAAATTTCTGAAAAATTCATTGAATGGCTCGGCGCTCTTGCTTAATTTTAATTCGCATTGATGCCACTATGGACATTTGATAGGCCCCAATGCCTACTAACAACAGTCTAATTTTGCAGAAATTCTGATGGGGATACAGGGGTGTAATTTGACAAGATTTCAATAGTTCAATTTCTGAAAAGATCAACATATAGGGATAGTAAGAATAAAAAATATTTGTGGATCCGATGTTTGTGTAAATGTAATTAGAACAAATAACAAAACGAATTTTCAAAATGCTCACTGGCCTCAAACGAATTATCCTTTTCAAAGGATCCATCTTGACCTATTTTACTTTGGTAATGAAACGTTTTTGATTTCCGTTGATGGTTTTAGCAAATAGTAAAGCATATGCGGTAATTTCGAAGTTAAAGCTTTAAATTTCGGTTTTTGGGTTCCCTTCGGAAATTGTGTTAGATAACGGATCACTCTTCGATTGATGAGAATTTGATGAACTTTGTAGGTCAAATGGTAATAAGTTGAGCCCCCTTATCACCCACAAAATAGGTCGATCAGATTTCGAGATTTTTGTTTAAATATCGTTCCACACGGTTTACGGTAACATTGATGACTCCGACAGAGATAATTTTTAATTCACACAAGTGAACCAAATATTAACAACCAAACTGGATTTAAGAATGAGGCATAAATGACTCTATATCTGTAGTGTGCTTGGCCCAACGTTATATTTAATTTTCACTTCAGATCTACCAACGTCTTCGCAAATTCTGACTACTTTCGCAGACGATCCGGCAATCGTATGTAGCCATAAAAATCCACAAACGGCGTCCGAAATTCTACAACAACATATTTATGGCATCGAAATTAATGAATTCACCTTAAATAACCTTACTTGTAATAAACGGAATACAAATCCCTCAATCAAATGGAGCAAAATATCTAGGCGTCCATCTAGATCTACGGTTAACTTTTCGAAAACATATTGAAATGAAACGAGACCATACCAAATTAAAAATTGAAAAAATGCGCTGGTTGATGGGGAAATATTCAACTATTGACCTAGAATACAAACTTCTCATGTATAATACAATGATTAAGTCAATTTGGTCGTATGGGTATCAATGAAGGCAATTAATCTCAAATTCGAATATCAACATTGTCCAACGAACACAGTCAAAACTTTTCAGAATGATTACAGGAGCACCCTGGTTCGTAAAAAACAAAAATATACATAAGGATCTTAGCATCCTAACTGTGAAAGACGAATTACAAAAGATGCGGATCAGCTATGCAGGGAAACTGGCATCTCATCCGAATTTGCTGGCGCGAAACCTAAAAGATATACCTACATCTTCACGATTAAAGAAGAAAACGATGACTATAATAACATTAACTATAAAATCATTACGTTTACTTATTGATAAGAAGTAGATTCTGCTCCTGCAGATTTACATAATTACCTTAGTTATTAAGATTTGAAAACTTATTGTTATTTTCATGTATGAAAGATTCAATAAATAAAGAAAATCGTAAAAAATATATATTTCAATAAAAATTATAATTAAAAGGGAACAAAATGGATTCAAGCTACAATTGGGTGAGTGAATGGATTTAACGCTATTTGCCGTAGGCACTTGGCGAAACACACTTATCAAATAAAAAACCTCTTAACGACGAGGTAAATGTTCGAGTGACGAAAGCCGAATTCAATTCACAAAATTTCTGATATCAAATTTGTGCCGAAAAAAACAATTGTATTCGATTTGTCAACGATTTTTCGGAATGTTAGTGCATTCAGCGCGTTGTTGTTTAACATTCAAAAAACCGTTGACAAGTTGTTGTTTTTGACAGCTAGAAAGAAAAATGTAAACAAACGCGCCGAATGCACTAACATTCCGAAAAATCGTTGACAAATCGAATACAATTGTTTTTTTCGGCACAAATTTGATATCAGAAATTTTGTGAATTGAATTCGGCTTTCGTCACTCGAACATTTACCTCGTCGTTAAGAGGTTTTTTATTTGATATCAATGATTTTGGCAAGGCAAAATGAAAATGAATTGAATTGCGATTCGTTTTATTGTTGTCAGTCGTTTTGACTTCGACTTTGAGTTCACACACACACGATAGCACACAAGTGGCCGCTACGTGTTATTGTACCTCATACACAGATGCAATGCGCGGCATTGAAATGACCAAAACGAACAACAAAGCCATGCTAATGCAACAAATACAGAAAAAACTACACTATAGATATTTGTATTAGAATATATGTGTACATCGTATGTGCTCACTAGTTTAATAAATAGTGGTGCGAAAGAAAAAAAATAACATGAGATTGTTTAGTGTAACCAATACAATCTTCTGTAGTTTGTTGAATAATGGCATCTGCGTTTCGGACTTTGTTCAGAGCTTAATTGTTGTTCGTTTCGCGAAAAACGAATTACGCATACTCTCACACAGCTGCCGGCTGTGTGTTACGGAGTGCGAATGATTCGTTCTTCTTCTCTCGATATCCGTCACTCCAGTGGCCTGCGTCTGTGTATGAGGCACAATAGAACGTAAAACAATAGAACGAAACTGTTTCAATAAAAAAAATGGAAAACAATAACATATAAAACAAAATTGTTTCTATTGAAGAATGGTTCAATACGATTTATGTTTGGAAAGTATATGCTCTTGGCCTCGAAATAGTAAAGACTTATATTTGTTCTTTTTTATGTTGAAAAGTAGGGTCAGGTCTCATCATTAGGTTCAGGTAGGTAGTTTTTTTTTATTATGTCCAGCACGATAACCTACGTTCTGGTGTACTGTTTCTAGTGTGTGGAAGACGATTCTATTTCTTTATTTTGCATGCAATTTTTCAATCTTCATTTTGTAGTCTTTTAGTAGATTTTACTTCAAATCCTTTACCACATGCCACAAACAGGTCATGTCGGGTGTGATCTTATTACATACCCGGTTCTCGTAGGCTATCGGCTGAACATTTGTAGTCTAGTTTTTAGTGTATGTTACAGAGTAGTAAACATTTAGACCAGATGCATGTGTTTTGGTAGAAATTCGATTGAGTAATTCAACAATTTTTTTTGCATGTTTCTTGCTGTTTTGTCACTAACTGCATGCGGCTACCATTCATTTTTGATTCCTTAAACAATACAATAAAATATACATATTTTAGTGTGTTAGTTGGAAATAAAAGTTAATGGTAGCTAGCCTCTCGCTGATATTCCATCTTCATGCGATGGGAGGGGAGATAAGATCTATTTTTCAAAGAAATCAACATAATGATAAAAAAATATCGATTTTATGCAAGGAGACTCAAATGTTCAATGTTTTTGGTGATTTTTTCGATCACATCAATTTGTCAGTTTTTTCATTTTTTTTGTTATGAAAAAAGAGTCACTGGTAAAAATTCTCTTAGCAATGATAATAATATGATGTATTTATATTTGTTTCATTATAATACGTTGATTCACTATCATTATGAACCGCAACGGACCGATATTAGGGTGCATTTGAGCCAAAAAATAAAATTTTGCAAAAAAATTAGGGTGGCTTTTAAGTTATGGAGGTCAATATCTAAAATATACGAGTTTTCTGGGACAAACGGTTGATGTCATATTGTAGGTGAGATTTGTGGCTAATAATCCTGAAAATATGAACCAAAAGTCTTGGACTCATTTTTTAGCAATTCGGCCTAATGTGGCCGGGCGATTTCGCATTTTTCAGTTTTTTAGCCAAAATGACCCTCCAACCTAATTTTTTGAATTCTTTTTTTTGCTATTTGATAGCTGGCGTCAATACCTTTCCAACGATATGCATATGTCCAGGGTATGTCGAATAGATTCAGCACTGTGGACGTGGCAAAATGGCCAAAAATGGCCGTTCAGCGGCCGGCCGCGGCCAACATGGCGGTCAAATCAAAAAGTTGTAGAACAAAAATTGCTTAGTTTTTTAAGTACTACAACCCCTGAAAATATGAGATCAAATAAAAGAGGTACGGACAAACAAACATATATACCAAAGCAAGATTATTTGGTGACGTCATAGAAAAATTTAAAATTGTCATAACTTTGGTCAAAATCATCCGTTTTGGACGTTTGAGGTGTCGTTGAATTGGTATTGACGTCTACAATCATAATTTGCCAGTTAGAAAATAATTTTGGCATTTTTTGGGGCAGTTATACGCGAAAAACTGATTTTTTGGGGCAATTTTTGGAAGGTCATATCTCCACTCAATGTTGGTAGAAATTCATGTTTTTATACATTATTTAGGTTTATTTTTCAAGACCTTTCCAATGGTATATAACATGATCCTGGCGGCCTCAAAGTGAAAAAGTTCGAAACTTGCTGTATAATATACTTCGTTCGACTTCCAGCACAGTAGGTGCTTTCGTCACTCGTTTGGACTGCCGTCCAAAGTGATACTTAATAAACACATTTTTATTAATCACTTGTTTTTTGTTCCGCAGAATATTTTGAATGTCTTTCAAAAAGTGATGATGACCTAACAAGTCGAAATCGATCGAGTGATTTTTTAAACTTTTTGAAAGACATTCAAAATATTCTGCGGAACAAAAAACAAGTGATTAATAAAAATGTGTTTATTAAGTATGAATGGATTTATTTAATTAACCTAAGTGGAGCTATTAGAACAGCTCACAGGAATTAATTAAAATTACTATTCAAAAACCTTTCCAAAAAAAATGAACTTAAAAAATGGATATCTTCAAAACAATGCATGATCAACATATAGGGATAGTAAGAATAAAAAATATTTGTGGATCCGATGTTTGTGTAAATGTAATTAGAACAAATAACAAAACGAATTTTCAAAATGCTCACTGGCCTCAAACGAATTATCCTTTTCAAAGGATCCATCTTGACCTATTTTACTTTGGTAATGAAACGTTTTTGATTTCCGTTGATGGTTTTAGCAAATAGTAAAGCATATGCGGTAATTTCGAAGTTAAAGCTTTAAATTTCGGTTTTTGGGTTCCCTTCGGAAATTGTGATAGATGACGGACCACTCTTCGATTGATGAGAATTTGATGAACTTTGTAGGTCAAATGGTATTAAGTTGAGCCCCCTTATCACCCACAAAATAGGTCGATCAGATTTCGAAATTTTTGTTTAAATATCGTTCCACACGGTTTACGGTAACATTGATGACTCCGTCAGAGATAATTTTTAATTCACACAAGTGAACCAAATATTAACAACCAAACTGGATTTAAGAATGAGGCATAAATGACTCTATATCCCAAAAATTTACTAATTAGTAAGACATATTAATTTGTATGCCTTAGATATAAATAACAAAAAAACAATTTATATAAAAATATTAATAAAGGAAAAGATTTAAAATTTTTCTTTTAAATTCATTCAATTTATTTGTAAATAAAAAAAAAGAAAAAAAAGGAAAATCATCAAAAAACTTATCACAAAAAAGCATAATACTAATATAAATTATGTATAGATATATAGATATTTTTTTATATATATAGGACAGAATTTTTATAAATAAATTAGCAAAAAAAAAAATAATTAATAAATTTTTTATTTCGGTATATTTAGTTAAAAAAAAATGCTTCCGAATATTGCATAAGTATTATACGACATAATGTAATAAATAAAAAAAAACTTACCACTGGTAACCAAGTTCCTGAAGAAAAGCGCTTTCCACCAGTTATTTGATATGCCTGTGAACAAAATGATAAATGTTTTTGCGCGTCCGAATAATACGCAACGTATACAAATAGTTCGTATAACTAAATATTCTGAATAAAAAAAAATGTATAACTAGAAAAAGGAGTTAATAATTCAATTAACTAATTTTTATACAAAGTAATAGAATACGAGGAAAAAAAATAACAATTTAATCTAATTCAAATCTTAACGATATTATGATACTAGTAAAGAAAGTAGAAGAAAAATGTATATCCTTCAAATGACTTTCACCGTTGCTTTTAAGCATTTATTTTGACCAAAAGCACGGTAAAGTTATATAATTTTTTCTTCTTTTAGAGATTGAAATATAAACTAAATTTTTACTACTTATTATTATAAATTTAATCGTAATTTTTTTTTTAAATATATATATTTTTAATAAATAAAATTTTTCATTTTTTTTTTCTTTTAAATTCGAATTATGAACAAAAAAAATGTTACTGGTAATCACACTAGTTCTGCGCACATAAGCACCGTAAGGAATGATGCAGCATGATCCTGGGCAGTATACCTTTTGCGGTATAAATTTGATATAAGGTCTCTTGAAAGTGCGTCGTCCGCCTTTTATCGCCACTATTCCGCGAAATTCTATGTTCTATTCCTACGGAAGCAATACCGTAAAAAAAACGAGACAACAACCATAATAAGTTCCCCAGAAAATTTAATTTAAAAAAAAACGAATTAAGGTATAATACATTTATAATCAAATAAATCTACTAAACAACGGTAGTACTTTCACATACCTCGTTTAACCAAGAAAATGGGGTATTGATGTATTGATGTAGTGCTTTGTTAGAACCCCAACCAATTTCGTTGTGTTTACCAATGCTTTATATACAGCCACGTCTAACCGTACTTAATAAATCGCTCGGATCGCGAGGAATAACAATTGGTCTTAACTTTTTTTTTTATTTAAACAATTAAAGCACTTAACACATACAATTTTTAAGTTTATTAAATTTTCACTTTGAACTACTGAAAACAATTTAATCTAAACAGAACACTTTAATAATAATAATTAATAAGGCGGACTTATTTGATAATTTTAAGTTGAACTTTTTTATTCGAATGACTCGCTATTCCCAAATTAATCAACTTTTAGCTTCATGTTCGATTAGTAGTATGTGTTGTGAGAGTATTGATTATATGGCTTACATTATCGAAGAGACAACAATGCATACTTTGAAGGTGGTTTCTACACATCCAGAATCGGATGCACAAATTTCCCATTAAGGCCGAAACCAAAATATCAAAATCGTATCTGTGAATTGTATATTCTTACAAACACAAAAAACTAATTATTACGGAGAGTACAGAGTATATACACGCGAATATCATAACAATTAGGTAATTAGGTATATATATATATATAGAACAAAATGTAGAGACCTATATGTGTATAATTGAGAAATATAACGACAACCACAAAACAAACGTCGATAATTGCATAAATACACTGAGTTGTAAAGTATCTCAATCTATGTAAATAATATTGATTTTGGTTTTGTTTTGTTACAGCACTAACATTGTCATACCACACACGATGCAACATGACAAAAAAAAAAACGGTTCGTGTATCGATATGCACGGCATATCGTTACACCCTAAAACATTGACAGTTCGTACTCCTGTTGCAGTAGCAGCTGTTAGTGAAAATGTTCGTAATGAACCAAGCACATCAACCAGGCACTGTTCATATAAGAACTAAACATTTCACGAATTTATTTGCAACTTCAACTAACTCAAAAATTGAAGTCACTAGGCCATTTAAATCGACATCGTTTTATTAATTGGATACTTGAACGAAATGAAGGTTTTACATCAAAAATCATCTTTAGCTCATTTTCATCTTAATGGGTACGTCAATAAGCGTCAAAAATTGTCGAATTTGGGGAGCAGAAAATCCTCATGTTATTCATGAAGCAGAAGTTCATCCTCCAAGAGTTACTGTTTGGTGTTGTTTATGGCCTGCGGCGCTATTTGCGAATCCGTTTCGCATGGCAATACGATTCGAACGATAAATTCGATTCGTACGTGATTTGGTATTTGTGAATTCAAACGGAAATAAAAATGTACACTGTAAATTAATCAAGAAAGAGATTTTAATTTATGGTTATACCGGTACAAAAAATACACGCTGTGGTCATGGAGTTTTGACGTTTGTCGACCAAAACATAAATTGTATTTTTTGCAAACATATAACACACATTAATTTCAGTTTGATTTGTAATTAATATTTTCAATATTAATACATTAAATAAAAAATATTAGATCATAATAACAAAAAAAAATTATTTCAGAGTGTTTTACTGTGTTAAAAGTTTTAAATACCTTAGCCTAGTATTTTACTTTTGTATATTATAATATACGTTTAGTGTATTTTTCTAATTGTCAATAATAATTTCTAAATGATTTTAGATAAACTTTATTCATTTAATAAAAATGATACTAAAATAATAAAAAAAAATTGTTTGAAACTTGTCCTAAAAACCTACCAAAATAATTTTTACACCAATAAAAGAACATAACTTATTCAATTATGCCCTTACAGAGAATGGGGAACGTTATCTCAACATGTTAACTGGTTTTTGTGTGACCCAAATATAATAAATTTCGGGTCAACGACCTTTGGTTTCAACAAGACGAAGCGACAAGCCACGCAAGTCGTGCAACAATCCATTTATAGTCAACAAAAGTTGCTGATTGTGATAATTTCAAGACATTTCGAAGTTCCTTGGCCACCAAGGAAAACTTTAAAAAATTTTATTTTCTAAAAATTTCATATTTCATTTTGATTGTAATAAAAACCAACAACGAATACCAGAACGGTTCATATCAAATAACTTGTTATTTTAACCAAACCATTGTGCATATCCACAATAGAGTAACTTGTATCCGGTAGCTTCTTCGTTTCTTTCACCTTTATCTAAAATTTATTTATTTTAGGTAAAGAGGAAAGCGACGAAGAAGTTACTGGATTCAAGTTACCGTAGTATGGATATGCATATTAGGTATTTGGACAAAAAACATTTTTCACCTTTCGTTTTGCGTTTATTTCTAATGCAACGCATCCAAAAGATAAAAAGTAAATGTAAATGAAAAAATTACGAATAATACAATTTTGATGAAAAGTTCAAAATGGTACATCTATTAGATAAAATAAACCAGTTTTTTGTGTCTTAGCTATGAAAATCGACCCCTTTTTATCTTGAATCGGGGCTTTATTTTTGAGATTACATAAAAATGAAACAACCGACGTAAGTTTTTGTAATGAAAATGTTTTATTTTTGGTATGTGCAAATTAGTTATAAAATTTTCATTTTTTCCTTCTGATTTTCAAGTATACACTTTTACAATTTGGCTATGCACAAGAAAAATACGTACTTATAATAATATATCTGTGATATAACAAAATAATATATATGTATTATTCATATATTACCTTAGATATAATTTATAAAGTATAATAATGTAATGTAAGAAATAAAATGAAAAATAAATTAAAATTAAATGAATTACACTTATTTATAATAATGAGATGTTTATTATTATTATTATTATCATTATAAGAAAGAATTAGAGTATGAATTATAACATTAAAATATTTATTATTCTTCCTCTTCTTCTTCCTCCTCCTCTTCTTCCTCCTCCTCTTCTTCTTCTTCAACAATTTCCTCAACTTCTTCATCTTCTCCTCCAACTTCCTCTTCGAGAATCTCTTCATCGGCTTTAACATCTTCTTCACCTTCGGGTGTTTCTGGTTCTCCAGTTTTCTTGCCTGGTCGTTCACCGAACCATTTTGGAAGTTTAGCTATTTGTAAAAATAAAATAAAATATTATTATACTCGTATACGCAAATATAAATGTTAAATAAACTCAATTTCTCACTTTACATAAATGGATTTATTAAATTTGTTGGTTAATTAGAGAGAGTACTAAAAAAACAACTTGCCTTTTTGACGACCAACATATTGGTCTTTTCTTTCATTCCAAGTTTTCTCAATAGTATCTTTGTTGAGGGTGTCAAATCCCTAATTTTACATTAACAATTACATGAAACAAAAATAAATGGAATTAAATTAATAAACATGCTTTAACAAATATGTAAATATGATTTACGAATTATTATCACATTTATACATAATCGAAACAAGTAACGTATATATTGGAGCATTAAGAGACACATTTAAAATTAACAAATTAATAACGTAGGTGTATTGATATTTTTTTGTTTAATTTTCTTACATCTTGTACGTTGCATAAATAATGATTGTCTATTAGTCCAAATTTTATCTCGAGATTCCGCATATAGTGTGATATAACCCTTATTTTGTTATTTTTTATATTATGATTATTTTAATAATATCAAAAAAAAATATTTTAGAATACTTACACCTTCAAATAGTTTTTTCTTGTCATCGTATGAACGTGTATCGACACGTCGTTCATATTTAGAGGCTACTTGAATTTTTGGCTATTGAAATTTAAAAGGTTGATTATTAAACAATACTTTTAATTACATTTGAAATGACTTACTGGGTATTTGCCTGTTAAGGCTTCTGGGTCCAAACCCTTTTTCAAGGCTTTGTGTCTGAGTTGTTGTTTTTGTCTTTCCTTCAATTCTTTCAACTGTAATACAAATTAAAAATGCTAAGAAATTGTTAATTGGGTCATAAACTTGAAAAATTCTTACATCGTAGTCTTGACGTTTTTGCCTCTCTTCTAAATCATATTTTTCAGTTTCAAGCTTAACGATAAGTTCCCAGAGTTCTTGTGCTTTAGTACGTAGTTTAGATTCATTCATACTATCAATATCCAATGGTTTAATACGGAAGGAGAGTGAAATACGTTTTTCTTCTTCAAGTTGTTCTTTGGTCTTGTTACGTTCCATTGCTGCTGATGAAATACCAAGTTCGCTTGGGTCTTTCTTTTGAATTGTGAAGTTTGGTCCTTTCTTATCTTTATCTTTCATGGCTTGAAGCATAGCTTGACGTTTCTTTTCTGCTTCTTCGAGACGTTGTCTCTTCTCTTCAATTTCACGTTGTTTCTTTTCTTCTACTTCACGGACGCGACGTTCTTCTTCTTCTTTCTTACGTTGAGCCATACGTTGTTCTTCTTCAGCACGAGTGACCTTGCGCTTGGCTTGTTTTTCTTTGAGCTTTTTGAGTTCATCCTCTTCTTTTGCCCTTTGTTTACGCCATTCACTAATATATTCCTTAAGTTGGTCATCTAAATCTGATCGCTTTTGATCTTGGCGTTTAATGAATTCTGGATCTCCCTCTCCCCTTTTGTGATGCGTTACGAGAAATAACAATTAGTTATCGTATCGTGATAATATTTAATTTAAAATTTAATTTTTAATATTTGTTGTTTGTTGTGTTATTTAGTTGTCATGCAGTTATTTACACATTCAAAATTATCTAAATATTCATGCAGCCACTTAAGGCATATGGTAAGAAGAATGCCGATCTAATTAAATGGTGAAGATTACATGCTTGGAATTAGATTGAGGTTTTAGATACATTTAAAAAGTTTTAGATACATTTTTTTGGGAATATTGTTTCTAATAAAATAATAAAAAACTAATATTATTATTTTAATTGCTTGTTTGTAAACAATAATGTTAATTTTAAAGTGTTTCCAATATGTTTTGTTCGTTGTTTTCAAACGAAGAATTCATTAGTTTACAAATTGTTTTATTTACAGAAAATTCGGTAAGGTAAACTCTCTGAAACTTAACATTAGATATTAGTTTTAACATAGACAGATCTTTATCGTAGATTGTAGTTTTAACATTGACAGATCTTTATACTTTATTGTTTAAATAATAAAATTTCCTGGAAAACCACAGAATCACAAAGAAGTAGCATATTAAAAACAAATTCAATTTTTGATCACCATTTGTTTTATTTTGTCTGTTGTATTTTAATACGTAGTAGTCTTTTCTAAAAAAAAATATAAAAACTTACAAAACAACCACAAAAATCAGTAAAATGCAGCAAAAAAGCTTTTTTAAATGTTGCGTTGAGTTGTATTAGGCCGTTTTATTTGTACAATATTCTTAAGAAATTAATTTGAAGACATTTAGAAGCTGTTTCTTTTTTCAATATTTTTTGTTTTAAAGTAAGTATAGCGTTTTATGGCATTTGAAGTCATTTTTTAAAAACGGGATTCCTTTTTATTTACAAAAAAACAAAACTCGAAAATTTAGCCCGTTTTTTAATTAGACCATAAAATTAGAAAAATATTTATAAATATAGTAAATAATAGTAATTAGCTTGTCATAAAAAATTGATTAATAACAAAATTGACTAAAACGATTTGTTGGCTTAATATGTATTTTGCAGTGACTTTATAACTTACTCATTCTTGGCTGCTGGTCTAAAATGGTCAGTTCATCAGATCATGTTTTTTTGTTTGGATTACATCGAATAATTTGGTATTTGTGTGTATTTTATTTTAAATTATTAATAATTATAATTTAACAATAGATAAGTGTGTGGATAAAAATAAGAAAAAAATATAAAAAATGAGATGAGAATAATATTTGGTAAAATTAAATTTCAGAAATAAAACAAAAACAAAAAATGTATGTGCACTTATAACTAAAAACAAAATAAACTTGGGCATAGATTGGATAAAACGCACAGAAGCTCTAAATAATATTTAAAGATTATTTTAGCTGTATCAAATCTATCCCAAATAATTAATAACCCAAATCGAATAATTTAAAAAAAAAGATTTCCATATTTGTAAAATCAAAATAGAATAATGCAACTATAAGCTGAAAGGTTAGTACGTACTAAATTTTGTCCCTTTTGATTTAAAAACAACTTAAATACAAAAGAATTGCTACTTTTTATAGAGTTATTTTGCTTAATGATGATAAATAAAATATTAAAAAAATAAAAGAAGTAGTTTGAGTAAGCGAAATTATTTAAGAGATTGTTTTATAAGAATACTAAATCGGGTATACATATGACCTTTCTAATGTAGAAGAAAATATTATTAATTAAAAAGTAAAACAACCTCTTGTTTGATTTTAAATAAAAAATTAAATTATTGTTATATATTACAAGAAAACTAAATAATGACAAGTTTACTACTTTAGGATTGTCTATTTAAAAGTGTTCAAATATTTTTTCAAATATTGGCACTTACTTGCTGTAAAAGAAAAAGAGAATAAAATGGGTGGTTTGTATTATTTTATTTTTAAAAAGGTAATTAATTATATTATGTATTATTATTCTTAACTAAACTTTAATATTTACAGAGTAATTGTTTAAAATTAAAATTGCTTTTATTTATTTATTATTTCTTTTTTAAATATTGAGCGGCTCAGATGCTTGCCTACGAAAGCTTTTGTATCTGACATCTCTAATTATTTATGTTTTTAATTTTTCCTGATTTAAGTTGAACATTATTAAAATATTAATAAACTATATTGATATTAATCTAATATAAAAAGCGTGTTAAAAATAGTAAAAAGAAACAATATAATCTTATTAATATTAACTAATTTAATTGTTTTGCAATTGTTGAACTAAATCTGCTGCAGAAAGTTTAAATATTTAAGAGCGGCTAATTTATCTACTGCTACCGTGTATTTAATCTAAACTACCAGAAATGTATTATAAATAAAATTCTAAAACCACTGATTTAGAATCATTAACTTACTGTTCATGAGTTTCTTCAACAACCTCCTCTTCTTCAGAGCTATAAATTTTTTAATCGATATCGAGTTTGTGTGTATGGATTGGATTTTTGTTTTTGGTTTTGGAATGGAAAATTAAAAAAAGTTCTGATTAAATAATTTTATAAAAAATATGGTTTGATTAAAATATTTTTGCCTTTTTGATTTAAACTATTTTAACAAAACAGAGGTAAAAAACAAATGATAAAATAAAACGTTTACCATAGAAATATTCAAAAATGCAAAAATCCAAAAAAGGAAATTAAAATAAAACATATACATACAAATATGAAATCAAATAACCATCATTTAAAAAATTTAAGTCTTAATTAATTTTATTTTGTAAAATTTGACTTTTGAATTGAATATTGTATACTGATTTGTGAATTTATATGTATGCAGTTGACTAATACTTACGAGTACTCTTCATCATCAGACATGTTGAAGGTTTTTTGTTATGAACCTAGAAAATAATGAAATAATAATTTTAATTAATTTTATTGTATAAATAGTTATGATAGTTAATTGCTATTAAAGGTAACATAGTGTGCATCAATTGTTTTTTACGAAGTACTTTGCTCAACTTTTGTGTTTGGATTTTATCAAGGTCATTTGAAATATAATATTACATATACATATATTTAAACTAAATAATTTCCATCTGTTTTTCATCTCTATATTTGGAAGCAAGAATATTTTACGGAAAAATAGAATTTTAGAATTTGTAATATTTGACACGAATTTTTAATTTATTATACCTTCTTAGCAAAAGCAGCAGTACTTTGCAAAAAAAAAAAAAAAAAAATAAAACCAAAAATTAAAGATTAACACTTATTTTAACTTATATGGTTTGGCAAAAAAATCAAGCAACATAAAATAAAAATTCTATTTTCTTAAAATTAGATCACATATTTTAATAGTAAAAGAGATATCTAAAATTAGAAAAACGTTTATGTTGTTTTGGTGCGCGGTGATCGGAGAAAATCCGATTGAAAAAAATTGTGTACGTCTGTAGTTGTAGCCTGTACAGTACCGAAATCGTAATATGCACGTAGTATATAATAGTATTATGTGGGGCAAGTAGCCAAAACGGGAGAATGTTTATTTTTAAGCTAAACTAAATTTTTTTGGGTTGAGCAATATAAATAGAAACACTGATTTTAGGTATTAGGTTACTGAGAGATATTTTTCTGATGTTTTTTAAAACTTTTAAAGAAGGCTTTTCACACAATAAAATTATCTTAACAACAAGACCAAATTTTCACATTTTTTTATATAAAAATTCACAAAACTTATATGTTTAAATTACTTTAATTCACTTTAATCCAAGCAAGAAGTTTTAATCACTTGATACGCAGGTATTAAGGCACAATATTCCGTAATCCACAAATTTTCTTTATTAAATAACGAACGAGAACTTTAATTCACTGTCACTATTATTACAGTTATTAGAAAATAATTGTATTTTAAAAAATAAGCATTAGTACAAATTATTAATTTAATTTGTAAAAAAGTAAATTTAAATAAATTAATAATTTTATTTAAACAAAAACTTAACTTACTTCTACGAGAAAAAAAAGAAAAATCAAGTCCGGCAGCTGACGTCGTCGGAGCAATGCTGCGGGGTCGACTAAATCTAACGACTCAACTAGTCCAATTTACAAGTTATGAAAAAGAAAACTTTTACTTGTTTGCTTTTTAGGAAACGTTATGTTATATTATAATATGAAAATACATCTACACGAAAAATTAAATATTTTACGATATTTAAATTTTTCTGTTAGGGGAAATTAAATCTATCTCTTAATTTTTTTGTTTTTTGTTTAATTTAAAAATAACTTTATGAAAATGTATGTAATTTTTGTATGTGTATAGTATTATCTTTTATTAATATTATATGTAGGTGTCGTTCTTTATAACATATCAAAAGTATCAGCTAACGAAAATGATCAAATAGCCGAAAAATTTAATTTTAACATTTTTCCAACAAATTTTTTTTCGATAACGAATTTTGAATCACAGACACTTTCAAATTGAAATTTAATTTTGTATATCGTTTTTTTTCGTACTAATTATTATAATTATTTTTTTATGATTTAAATTTTATTTTTATTTTATGTCATAATTTTGGCGATGATGTACATAATTTTAGTGGGATAATTTAATGGTTTTCCTGATTTCAAGTTAAATCTAAGCTTTTGACAAGTGATTGCAATGAAATTTAGGGTAGTTAGTTCTTAATTTGAATATTTCTTTAATTTTATATTTCACGTTTATAGTGACTAACCGGACAAGTGGCGCAGTGGTTAAAGCTTCGGCACTTGGACCGGGAGGTACTGGGTTCGAATCCCCTCAGAGGCTAGATGCAAATCGAATTTTCATCATCGATACAATCGGTGATGTTAATAAACACAACTAAGACCCTCTGATGGAGTGCAGAGTTCAGCGCCGACCCACCGTCCATGTCAATGTACAGGTTGACATGGAGCTTGCAATGTGCAGGTGGTATACTGTAGTTGTGTGAGTAGGTGAATAGGTGAATGGGTTAATGATGTAGCATGAATGCGTGGTATCATAATGGGCCAAAAATGGCCTAAGTGTCAACCACTGAAACCTAACCTAGTGACTAAGTTGGCAATACTTAAAAGTTGTGCTGTTTCTGAAAAATTCAATAATCGGAAAGAACTTTATGAATATAATACAATTTTATTAATTACCTTCAAGAATTTGATCAATTTTTGCTCGAAAGTACGTTTACAAATGGGCTTAGTCAGTTAATTCGAAATTCCCAAGGCACCACTAAATGAGATTTTTAACAGTAAATGTGATATAAAATTTATTTTTTAATTAAGTAGGACCCACCGATGTTGTCGTATAATTTCATAAATGTTACAGAATATATTTTAAAAATTCAAAAATATGTTAGTTCTACTTTCCTAAAAGTTAAATTAGACGTTACAATAATCGCAAAATTCGTCATTCTTGAAATTTCACATCACGTGAGGCCTTTCAATTACAAAACCTAGCAAATACAGCCCACTTTTATATTAATGCAATGATTTAGACGTACGTTATTGGTTAATTGTATATTGTTCGAAATAAAATTAAGTTTCTAAAGTAAAATTAAGGTTATGTATTGTTTAAGCCTTGCTTTAAAGGTTCTTGTTCAATTTACGTTCACAGCAACCTTGTACTGCTCTATCTAGGCATTAGTAATAAATAACTCATAATAATAATTTCTCTGTTTACAAAACAAAGATAAAGGTCGTGCAATTCAATGTACCAACGTTATGCCACTACGGTTGTAGTGTACATATCTTAAGCGATGTTGTTAATAATTATTTAATAATTAATTAGTGTTCAGTATCGCTGGTGTAATATCATACTGAATTATATATTTATTTATTTATTCATGTATATGTATTCAAAAATTTTGAGAACTACACGTTCATGTTCAGCATATACCATAAGCTCATTTATTACGATTTTTAAAGTAAAACTTCTTTAGGCACGCTTGACTTGGGGACTAAACTGGCAAATGCGTTACGAAAAGTGTAATCGAACGAGGCGAACGAAACAATAACAATACACAACAACAACAATAAACGAAAACGAAATCATTTTCCGTTAGTATCAGGAATCAGGATGTGCCATGACAATTCATAAATCCCTAGGTGGAACATTAGTTGATACCATTTTATTATAATAATTGGTTAAAAAAATTGGAAAATAAGAAAATAAGAAAATAGGAAAATTGGAAAATTGGTAAATGGAAAATAGGAAAAATTGGAAAATTGGAAACTTCGAAATTTGCAAAATTGGAAAATTTGAAAATTTGTAAATTGGAAAATTGGAAAATTTTAAAATTGGAAAATCAGAAAATTAGAAAACAGGTAAATGGAAAATTGGAAAATAGAAATATATCAAAATATGAAAATATGAAAATATGAAAATATGAAAATATGAAAATATGAAAATATGAAAATATGAAAATATGAAAATATGAAAATATGAAAATATGAAAATATGAAAATATGAAAATATGAAAATATGAAAATATGAAAATATGAAAATATGAAAATATGAAAATATGAAAATATGAAAATATGAAAATATGAAAATATGAAAATATGAAAATATGAAAATATGAAAATATGAAAATATGAAAATATGAAAATATGAAAATATGAAAATATGAAAATATGAAAATATGAAAATATGAAAATATGAAAATATGAAAATATGAAAATATGAAAATATGAAAATATGAAAATATGAAAATATGAAAATATGAAAATATGAAAATATGAAAATATGAAAATATGAAAATATGAAAATATGAAAATATGAAAATATGAAAATATGAAAATATGAAAATATGAAAATATGAAAATATGAAAATATGAAAATATGAAAATATGAAAATATGAAAATATGAAAATATGAAAATATGAAAATATGAAAATATGAAAATATGAAAATATGAAAATATGAAAATATGAAAATATGAAAATATGAAAATATGAAAATATGAAAATATGAAAATATGAAAATATGAAAATATGAAAATATGAAAATATGAAAATATGAAAATATGAAAATATGAAAATATGAAAATATGAAAATATGAAAATATGAAAATATGAAAATATGAAAATATGAAAATATGAAAATATGAAAATATGAAAATATGAAAATATGAAAATATGAAAATATGAAAATATGAAAATATGAAAATATGAAAATATGAAAATATGAAAATATGAAAATATGAAAATATGAAAATATGAAAATATGAAAATATGAAAATATGAAAATATGAAAATATGAAAATATGAAAATATGAAAATATGAAAATATGAAAATATGAAAATATGAAAATATGAAAATATGAAAATATGAAAATATGAAAATATGAAAATATGAAAATATGAAAATATGAAAATATGAAAATATGAAAATATGAAAATATGAAAATATGAAAATATGAAAATATGAAAATATGAAAATATGAAAATATGAAAATATGAAAATATGAAAATATGAAAATATGAAAATATGAAAATATGAAAATATGAAAATATGAAAATATGAAAATATGAAAATATGAAAATATGAAAATATGAAAATATGAAAATATGAAAATATGAAAATATGAAAATATGAAAATATGAAAATATGAAAATATGAAAATATGAAAATATGAAAATATGAAAATATGAAAATATGAAAATATGAAAATATGAAAATATGAAAATATGAAAATATGAAAATATGAAAATATGAAAATATGAAAATATGAAAATATGAAAATATGAAAATATGAAAATATGAAAATATGAAAATATGAAAATATGAAAATATGAAAATATGAAAATATGAAAATATGAAAATATGAAAATATGAAAATATGAAAATATGAAAATATGAAAATATGAAAATATGAAAATATGAAAATATGAAAATATGAAAATATGAAAATATGAAAATATGAAAATATGAAAATATGAAAATATGAAAATATGAAAATATGAAAATATGAAAATATGAAAATATGAAAATATGAAAATATGAAAATATGAAAATATGAAAATATGAAAATATGAAAATATGAAAATATGAAAATATGAAAATATGAAAATATGAAAATATGAAAATATGAAAATATGAAAATATGAAAATATGAAAATATGAAAATATGAAAATATGAAAATATGAAAATATGAAAATATGAAAATATGAAAATATGAAAATATGAAAATATGAAAATATGAAAATATGAAAATATGAAAATATGAAAATATGAAAATATGAAAATATGAAAATATGAAAATATGAAAATATGAAAATATGAAAATATGAAAATATGAAAATATGAAAATATGAAAATATGAAAATATGAAAATATGAAAATATGAAAATATGAAAATATGAAAATATGAAAATATGAAAATATGAAAATATGAAAATATGAAAATATGAAAATATGAAAATATGAAAATATGAAAATATGAAAATATGAAAATATGAAAATATGAAAATATGAAAATATGAAAATATGAAAATATGAAAATATGAAAATATGAAAATATGAAAATATGAAAATATGAAAATATGAAAATATGAAAATATGAAAATATGAAAATATGAAAATATGAAAATATGAAAATATGAAAATATGAAAATATGAAAATATGAAAATATGAAAATATGAAAATATGAAAATATGAAAATATGAAAATATGAAAATATGAAAATATGAAAATATGAAAATATGAAAATATGAAAATATGAAAATATGAAAATATGAAAATATGAAAATATGAAAATATGAAAATATGAAAATATGAAAATATGAAAATATGAAAATATGAAAATATGAAAATATGAAAATATGAAAATATGAAAATATGAAAATATGAAAATATGAAAATATGAAAATATGAAAATATGAAAATATGAAAATATGAAAATATGAAAATATGAAAATATGAAAATATGAAAATATGAAAATATGAAAATATGAAAATATGAAAATATGAAAATATGAAAATATGAAAATATGAAAATATGAAAATATGAAAATATGAAAATATGAAAATATGAAAATATGAAAATATGAAAATATGAAAATATGAAAATATGAAAATATGAAAATATGAAAATATGAAAATATGAAAATATGAAAATATGAAAATATGAAAATATGAAAATATGAAAATATGAAAATATGAAAATATGAAAATATGAAAATATGAAAATATGAAAATATGAAAATATGAAAATATGAAAATATGAAAATATGAAAATATGAAAATATGAAAATATGAAAATATGAAAATATGAAAATATGAAAATATGAAAATATGAAAATATGAAAATATGAAAATATGAAAATATGAAAATATGAAAATATGAAAATATGAAAATATGAAAATATGAAAATATGAAAATATGAAAATATGAAAATATGAAAATATGAAAATATGAAAATATGAAAATATGAAAATATGAAAATATGAAAATATGAAAATATGAAAATATGAAAATATGAAAATATGAAAATATGAAAATATGAAAATATGAAAATATGAAAATATGAAAATATGAAAATATGAAAATATGAAAATATGAAAATATGAAAATATGAAAATATGAAAATATGAAAATATGAAAATATGAAAATATGAAAATATGAAAATATGAAAATATGAAAATATGAAAATATGAAAATATGAAAATATGAAAATATGAAAATATGAAAATATGAAAATATGAAAATATGAAAATATGAAAATATGAAAATATGAAAATATGAAAATATGAAAATATGAAAATATGAAAATATGAAAATATGAAAATATGAAAATATGAAAATATGAAAATATGAAAATATGAAAATATGAAAATATGAAAATATGAAAATATGAAAATATGAAAATATGAAAATATGAAAATATGAAAATATGAAAATATGAAAATATGAAAATATGAAAATATGAAAATATGAAAATATGAAAATATGAAAATATGAAAATATGAAAATATGAAAATATGAAAATATGAAAATATGAAAATATGAAAATATGAAAATATGAAAATATGAAAATATGAAAATATGAAAATATGAAAATATGAAAATATGAAAATATGAAAATATGAAAATATGAAAATATGAAAATATGAAAATATGAAAATATGAAAATATGAAAATATGAAAATATGAAAATATGAAAATATGAAAATATGAAAATATGAAAATATGAAAATATGAAAATATGAAAATATGAAAATATGAAAATATGAAAATATGAAAATATGAAAATATGAAAATATGAAAATATGAAAATATGAAAATATGAAAATATGAAAATATGAAAATATGAAAATATGAAAATATGAAAATATGAAAATATGAAAATATGAAAATATGAAAATATGAAAATATGAAAATATGAAAATATGAAAATATGAAAATATGAAAATATGAAAATATGAAAATATGAAAATATGAAAATATGAAAATATGAAAATATGAAAATATGAAAATATGAAAATATGAAAATATGAAAATATGAAAATATGAAAATATGAAAATATGAAAATATGAAAATATGAAAATATGAAAATATGAAAATATGAAAATATGAAAATATGAAAATATGAAAATATGAAAATATGAAAATATGAAAATATGAAAATATGAAAATATGAAAATATGAAAATATGAAAATATGAAAATATGAAAATATGAAAATATGAAAATATGAAAATATGAAAATATGAAAATATGAAAATATGAAAATATGAAAATATGAAAATATGAAAATATGAAAATATGAAAATATGAAAATATGAAAATATGAAAATATGAAAATATGAAAATATGAAAATATGAAAATATGAAAATATGAAAATATGAAAATATGAAAATATGAAAATATGAAAATATGAAAATATGAAAATATGAAAATATGAAAATATGAAAATATGAAAATATGAAAATATGAAAATATGAAAATATGAAAATATGAAAATATGAAAATATGAAAATATGAAAATATGAAAATATGAAAATATGAAAATATGAAAATATGAAAATATGAAAATATGAAAATATGAAAATATGAAAATATGAAAATATGAAAATATGAAAATATGAAAATATGAAAATATGCAAATATGAAAATATGAAAATATGAAAATATGAAAATATGAAAATATGAAAATATGAAAATATGAAAATATGAAAATATGAAAATATGAAAATATGAAAATATGAAAATATGAAAATATGAAAATATGAAAATATGAAAATATGAAAATATGAAAATATGAAAATATGAAAATATGAAAATATGAAAATATGAAAATATGAAAATATGAAAATATGAAAATATGAAAATATGAAAATATGAAAATATGAAAATATGAAAATATGAAAATATGAAAATATGAAAATATGAAAATATGAAAATATGAAAATATGAAAATATGAAAATATGAAAATATGAAAATATGAAAATATGAAAATATGAAAATATGAAAATATGAAAATATGAAAATATGAAAATATGAAAATATGAAAATATGAAAATATGAAAATATGAAAATATGAAAATATGAAAATATGAAAATATGAAAATATGAAAATATGAAAATATGAAAATATGAAAATATGAAAATATGAAAATATGAAAATATGAAAATATGAAAATATGAAAATATGAAAATATGAAAATATGAAAATATGAAAATATGAAAATATGAAAATATGAAAATATGAAAATATGAAAATATGAAAATATGAAAATATGAAAATATGAAAATATGAAAATATGAAAATATGAAAATATGAAAATATGAAAATATGAAAATATGAAAATATGAAAATATGAAAATATGAAAATATGAAAATATGAAAATATGAAAATATGAAAATATGAAAATATGAAAATATGAAAATATGAAAATATGAAAATATGAAAATATGAAAATATGAAAATATGAAAATATGAAAATATGAAAATATGAAAATATGAAAATATGAAAATATGAAAATATGAAAATATGAAAATATGAAAATATGAAAATATGAAAATATGAAAATATGAAAATATGAAAATATGAAAATATGAAAATATGAAAATATGAAAATATGAAAATATGAAAATATGAAAATATGAAAATATGAAAATATGAAAATATGAAAATATGAAAATATGAAAATATGAAAATATGAAAATATGAAAATATGAAAATATGAAAATATGAAAATATGAAAATATGAAAATATGAAAATATGAAAATATGAAAATATGAAAATATGAAAATATGAAAATATGAAAATATGAAAATATGAAAATATGAAAATATGAAAATATGAAAATATGAAAATATGAAAATATGAAAATATGAAAATATGAAAATATGAAAATATGAAAATATGAAAATATGAAAATATGAAAATATGAAAATATGAAAATATGAAAATATGAAAATATGAAAATATGAAAATATGAAAATATGAAAATATGAAAATATGAAAATATGAAAATATGAAAATATGAAAATATGAAAATATGAAAATATGAAAATATGAAAATATGAAAATATGAAAATATGAAAATATGAAAATATGAAAATATGAAAATATGAAAATATGAAAATATGAAAATATGAAAATATGAAAATATGAAAATATGAAAATATGAAAATATGAAAATATGAAAATATGAAAATATGAAAATATGAAAATATGAAAATATGAAAATATGAAAATATGAAAATATGAAAATATGAAAATATGAAAATATGAAAATATGAAAATATGAAAATATGAAAATATGAAAATATGAAAATATGAAAATATGAAAATATGAAAATATGAAAATATGAAAATATGAAAATATGAAAATATGAAAATATGAAAATATGAAAATATGAAAATATGAAAATATGAAAATATGAAAATATGAAAATATGAAAATATGAAAATATGAAAATATGAAAATATGAAAATATGAAAATATGAAAATATGAAAATATGAAAATATGAAAATATGAAAATATGAAAATATGAAAATATGAAAATATGAAAATATGAAAATATGAAAATATGAAAATATGAAAATATGAAAATATGAAAATATGAAAATATGAAAATATGAAAATATGAAAATATGAAAATATGAAAATATGAAAATATGAAAATATGAAAATATGAAAATATGAAAATATGAAAATATGAAAATATGAAAATATGAAAATATGAAAATATGAAAATATGAAAATATGAAAATATGAAAATATGAAAATATGAAAATATGAAAATATGAAAATATGAAAATATGAAAATATGAAAATATGAAAATATGAAAATATGAAAATATGAAAATATGAAAATATGAAAATATGAAAATATGAAAATATGAAAATATGAAAATATGAAAATATGAAAATATGAAAATATGAAAATATGAAAATATGAAAATATGAAAATATGAAAATATGAAAATATGAAAATATGAAAATATGAAAATATGAAAATATGAAAATATGAAAATATGAAAATATGAAAATATGAAAATATGAAAATATGAAAATATGAAAATATGAAAATATGAAAATATGAAAATATGAAAATATGAAAATATGAAAATATGAAAATATGAAAATATGAAAATATGAAAATATGAAAATATGAAAATATGAAAATATGAAAATATGAAAATATGAAAATATGAAAATATGAAAATATGAAAATATGAAAATATGAAAATATGAAAATATGAAAATATGAAAATATGAAAATATGAAAATATGAAAATATGAAAATATGAAAATATGAAAATATGAAAATATGAAAATATGAAAATATGAAAATATGAAAATATGAAAATATGAAAATATGAAAATATGAAAATATGAAAATATGAAAATATGAAAATATGAAAATATGAAAATATGAAAATATGAAAATATGAAAATATGAAAATATGAAAATATGAAAATATGAAAATATGAAAATATGAAAATATGAAAATATGAAAATATGAAAATATGAAAATATGAAAATATGAAAATATGAAAATATGAAAATATGAAAATATGAAAATATGAAAATATGAAAATATGAAAATATGAAAATATGAAAATATGAAAATATGAAAATATGAAAATATGAAAATATGAAAATATGAAAATATGAAAATATGAAAATATGAAAATATGAAAATATGAAAATATGAAAATATGAAAATATGAAAATATGAAAATATGAAAATATGAAAATATGAAAATATGAAAATATGAAAATATGAAAATATGAAAATATGAAAATATGAAAATATGAAAATATGAAAATATGAAAATATGAAAATATGAAAATATGAAAATATGAAAATATGAAAATATGAAAATATGAAAATATGAAAATATGAAAATATGAAAATATGAAAATATGAAAATATGAAAATATGAAAATATGAAAATATGAAAATATGAAAATATGAAAATATGAAAATATGAAAATATGAAAATATGAAAATATGAAAATATGAAAATATGAAAATATGAAAATATGAAAATATGAAAATATGAAAATATGAAAATATGAAAATATGAAAATATGAAAATATGAAAATATGAAAATATGAAAATATGAAAATATGAAAATATGAAAATATGAAAATATGAAAATATGAAAATATGAAAATATGAAAATATGAAAATATGAAAATATGAAAATATGAAAATATGAAAATATGAAAATATGAAAATATGAAAATATGAAAATATGAAAATATGAAAATATGAAAATATGAAAATATGAAAATATGAAAATATGAAAATATGAAAATATGAAAATATGAAAATATGAAAATATGAAAATATGAAAATATGAAAATATGAAAATATGAAAATATGAAAATATGAAAATATGAAAATATGAAAATATGAAAATATGAAAATATGAAAATATGAAAATATGAAAATATGAAAATATGAAAATATGAAAATATGAAAATATGAAAATATGAAAATATGAAAATATGAAAATATGAAAATATGAAAATATGAAAATATGAAAATATGAAAATATGAAAATATGAAAATATGAAAATATGAAAATATGAAAATATGAAAATATGAAAATATGAAAATATGAAAATATGAAAATATGAAAATATGAAAATATGAAAATATGAAAATATGAAAATATGAAAATATGAAAATATGAAAATATGAAAATATGAAAATATGAAAATATGAAAATATGAAAATATGAAAATATGAAAATATGAAAATATGAAAATATGAAAATATGAAAATATGAAAATATGAAAATATGAAAATATGAAAATATGAAAATATGAAAATATGAAAATATGAAAATATGAAAATATGAAAATATGAAAATATGAAAATATGAAAATATGAAAATATGAAAATATGAAAATATGAAAATATGAAAATATGAAAATATGAAAATATGAAAATATGAAAATATGAAAATATGAAAATATGAAAATATGAAAATATGAAAATATGAAAATATGAAAATATGAAAATATGAAAATATGAAAATATGAAAATATGAAAATATGAAAATATGAAAATATGAAAATATGAAAATATGAAAATATGAAAATATGAAAATATGAAAATATGAAAATATGAAAATATGAAAATATGAAAATATGAAAATATGAAAATATGAAAATATGAAAATATGAAAATATGAAAATATGAAAATATGAAAATATGAAAATATGAAAATATGAAAATATGAAAATATGAAAATATGAAAATATGAAAATATGAAAATATGAAAATATGAAAATATGAAAATATGAAAATATGAAAATATGAAAATATGAAAATATGAAAATATGAAAATATGAAAATATGAAAATATGAAAATATGAAAATATGAAAATATGAAAATATGAAAATATGAAAATATGAAAATATGAAAATATGAAAATATGAAAATATGAAAATATGAAAATATGAAAATATGAAAATATGAAAATATGAAAATATGAAAATATGAAAATATGAAAATATGAAAATATGAAAATATGAAAATATGAAAATATGAAAATATGAAAATATGAAAATATGAAAATATGAAAATATGAAAATATGAAAATATGAAAATATGAAAATATGAAAATATGAAAATATGAAAATATGAAAATATGAAAATATGAAAATATGAAAATATGAAAATATGAAAATATGAAAATATGAAAATATGAAAATATGAAAATATGAAAATATGAAAATATGAAAATATGAAAATATGAAAATATGAAAATATGAAAATATGAAAATATGAAAATATGAAAATATGAAAATATGAAAATATGAAAATATGAAAATATGAAAATATGAAAATATGAAAATATGAAAATATGAAAATATGAAAATATGAAAATATGAAAATATGAAAATATGAAAATATGAAAATATGAAAATATGAAAATATGAAAATATGAAAATATGAAAATATGAAAATATGAAAATATGAAAATATGAAAATATGAAAATATGAAAATATGAAAATATGAAAATATGAAAATATGAAAATATGAAAATATGAAAATATGAAAATATGAAAATATGAAAATATGAAAATATGAAAATATGAAAATATGAAAATATGAAAATATGAAAATATGAAAATATGAAAATATGAAAATATGAAAATATGAAAATATGAAAATATGAAAATATGAAAATATGAAAATATGAAAATATGAAAATATGAAAATATGAAAATATGAAAATATGAAAATATGAAAATATGAAAATATGAAAATATGAAAATATGAAAATATGAAAATATGAAAATATGAAAATATGAAAATATGAAAATATGAAAATATGAAAATATGAAAATATGAAAATATGAAAATATGAAAATATGAAAATATGAAAATATGAAAATATGAAAATATGAAAATATGAAAATATGAAAATATGAAAATATGAAAATATGAAAATATGAAAATATGAAAATATGAAAATATGAAAATATGAAAATATGAAAATATGAAAATATGAAAATATGAAAATATGAAAATATGAAAATATGAAAATATGAAAATATGAAAATATGAAAATATGAAAATATGAAAATATGAAAATATGAAAATATGAAAATATGAAAATATGAAAATATGAAAATATGAAAATATGAAAATATGAAAATATGAAAATATGAAAATATGAAAATATGAAAATATGAAAATATGAAAATATGAAAATATGAAAATATGAAAATATGAAAATATGAAAATATGAAAATATGAAAATATGAAAATATGAAAATATGAAAATATGAAAATATGAAAATATGAAAATATGAAAATATGAAAATATGAAAATATGAAAATATGAAAATATGAAAATATGAAAATATGAAAATATGAAAATATGAAAATATGAAAATATGAAAATATGAAAATATGAAAATATGAAAATATGAAAATATGAAAATATGAAAATATGAAAATATGAAAATATGAAAATATGAAAATATGAAAATATGAAAATATGAAAATATGAAAATATGAAAATATGAAAATATGAAAATATGAAAATATGAAAATATGAAAATATGAAAATATGAAAATATGAAAATATGAAAATATGAAAATATGAAAATATGAAAATATGAAAATATGAAAATATGAAAATATGAAAATATGAAAATATGAAAATATGAAAATATGAAAATATGAAAATATGAAAATATGAAAATATGAAAATATGAAAATATGAAAATATGAAAATATGAAAATATGAAAATATGAAAATATGAAAATATGAAAATATGAAAATATGAAAATATGAAAATATGAAAATATGAAAATATGAAAATATGAAAATATGAAAATATGAAAATATGAAAATATGAAAATATGAAAATATGAAAATATGAAAATATGAAAATATGAAAATATGAAAATATGAAAATATGAAAATATGAAAATATGAAAATATGAAAATATGAAAATATGAAAATATGAAAATATGAAAATATGAAAATATGAAAATATGAAAATATGAAAATATGAAAATATGAAAATATGAAAATATGAAAATATGAAAATATGAAAATATGAAAATATGAAAATATGAAAATATGAAAATATGAAAATATGAAAATATGAAAATATGAAAATATGAAAATATGAAAATATGAAAATATGAAAATATGAAAATATGAAAATATGAAAATATGAAAATATGAAAATATGAAAATATGAAAATATGAAAATATGAAAATATGAAAATATGAAAATATGAAAATATGAAAATATGAAAATATGAAAATATGAAAATATGAAAATATGAAAATATGAAAATATGAAAATATGAAAATATGAAAATATGAAAATATGAAAATATGAAAATATGAAAATATGAAAATATGAAAATATGAAAATATGAAAATATGAAAATATGAAAATATGAAAATATGAAAATATGAAAATATGAAAATATGAAAATATGAAAATATGAAAATATGAAAATATGAAAATATGAAAATATGAAAATATGAAAATATGAAAATATGAAAATATGAAAATATGAAAATATGAAAATATGAAAATATGAAAATATGAAAATATGAAAATATGAAAATATGAAAATATGAAAATATGAAAATATGAAAATATGAAAATATGAAAATATGAAAATATGAAAATATGAAAATATGAAAATATGAAAATATGAAAATATGAAAATATGAAAATATGAAAATATGAAAATATGAAAATATGAAAATATGAAAATATGAAAATATGAAAATATGAAAATATGAAAATATGAAAATATGAAAATATGAAAATATGAAAATATGAAAATATGAAAATATGAAAATATGAAAATATGAAAATATGAAAATATGAAAATATGAAAATATGAAAATATGAAAATATGAAAATATGAAAATATGAAAATATGAAAATATGAAAATATGAAAATATGAAAATATGAAAATATGAAAATATGAAAATATGAAAATATGAAAATATGAAAATATGAAAATATGAAAATATGAAAATATGAAAATATGAAAATATGAAAATATGAAAATATGAAAATATGAAAATATGAAAATATGAAAATATGAAAATATGAAAATATGAAAATATGAAAATATGAAAATATGAAAATATGAAAATATGAAAATATGAAAATATGAAAATATGAAAATATGAAAATATGAAAATATGAAAATATGAAAATATGAAAATATGAAAATATGAAAATATGAAAATATGAAAATATGAAAATATGAAAATATGAAAATATGAAAATATGAAAATATGAAAATATGAAAATATGAAAATATGAAAATATGAAAATATGAAAATATGAAAATATGAAAATATGAAAATATGAAAATATGAAAATATGAAAATATGAAAATATGAAAATATGAAAATATGAAAATATGAAAATATGAAAATATGAAAATATGAAAATATGAAAATATGAAAATATGAAAATATGAAAATATGAAAATATGAAAATATGAAAATATGAAAATATGAAAATATGAAAATATGAAAATATGAAAATATGAAAATATGAAAATATGAAAATATGAAAATATGAAAATATGAAAATATGAAAATATGAAAATATGAAAATATGAAAATATGAAAATATGAAAATATGAAAATATGAAAATATGAAAATATGAAAATATGAAAATATGAAAATATGAAAATATGAAAATATGAAAATATGAAAATATGAAAATATGAAAATATGAAAATATGAAAATATGAAAATATGAAAATATGAAAATATGAAAATATGAAAATATGAAAATATGAAAATATGAAAATATGAAAATATGAAAATATGAAAATATGAAAATATGAAAATATGAAAATATGAAAATATGAAAATATGAAAATATGAAAATATGAAAATATGAAAATATGAAAATATGAAAATATGAAAATATGAAAATATGAAAATATGAAAATATGAAAATATGAAGATATGAAGATATGAAGATATGAAGATATGAAAATATGAAAATCGGAAATTTGGAAAATTGGAAAATTGGTAAATTGGAAAACTGGTAAATTGGAAAATTGAAAAATTGGAAAATAGGAAAATAAAAAAATATGAAAATATTAAATTTGGAAAGTTGGTAAATTGGAAAATTGGAAATTTTGTAAATTGAAAAACTGGGAAAATTGGAAAGTCATAATATAGACTTTTATGTCACTGACTGACTCACTCGAGAACGCACAGGGTGACCAAAACATTTTTTTTCTATATTATAACATCTATGTCATTCACTAACTTACTCCCTCCAGAACGCACAGGATGACCAAAAAAATCGTCCTTGTGATATATTATATATATATATATGTATTTTTTCTATATTATGGAGCTTTCACACGAGGTATCACAAAAACCGATTCTTTCTTCGTTTCTTTCCCCGTTTGCCTATGATACAGGTTTTAATGCTTTAAGTCGATAAAACCACATTGTGTACTTATACATAAATGAAATAAAAAATATTTCAAGGCCATTTTTACTATGCGAAGAGATTTCAAAAATGGTTTATTTGTCCATTTTGTGACACATACATAAACATTATCTATTACAACTAGTTGGCCTTGAAAAAGTTACCAAGTTACAAGGTTGCTCTTGTGGCATCAGGCATAAATGGCTAGGTGACACTCGAGAATACACAGGGTGACCAATTTTCTTTTTCAATATTATAATTTTTCTATATTATATTATAAATATTAAATATGTATTAGAAGTTTTACTTCAGTAGTGTGGTCTAAAGCACACTTAATTTTTTTAATGAAGCGGCATTCAAATTGGATCAAAACCTTGTCCATTGTTCGGGTTCTTATAATCGACGATTGAACTATTAATATATACTCAAAAGATAATATTTCAAACTCCCTTTACATAATATGAAATATGGTGCTCTCCATAAATAATTTGAACATAATTTCCTCGTAAATACCTCTTGGTATTTTTCACCATAAAAATATAAACTAAATTGATTGCTTCAATTCTTGGAATATTTAGTTAATTGTGAAAGATTAACTAAGGTGTTTTTTAAACACCAACTTATTTCATACTTGTTGACTTATTTTACGCCATCTTGAATAAGTCGGTCAAGCCATAACAAGTGATTTTGCTGACTTGTTTTCGCAGCTGTAGCATACAACAAATAGTTTTGCAATTTGCCTTAAAAATAAAACATAAAAATTCAAATAATTAATATAATATTAAATAATTTGTGATAATGAATAACTTAATAAATTAAAATTTAAAAGTATGCCGTAAATTATTGTTATACAAACAAATGTTTTAACGCTCATAGAAACATAATACATATTTCTAAATATTATTTAAATCTACATCATATTAAAATCATGAAATTCTCAAGGCTTGAATTTAACCCCATGAAGCGGAGCCTATACCTGGTTGTAAATACGAAACCGGAATTTACCATTAAATAACACCTCCATGGCATTTAGTTAAATATCAGAGTGTCGATTTTGTACGAAAAGCGACAAGCGCGAGGTGAGCAAACCGGAAAAATATAGTATTGAGCATCTTGATTGTATTAGTAGGCGAGACGCATGCGCATGATCATGTTTTGATTTTTTTGGATTGACATTTCTATGCGTAAACATTTCACAATTTTCATATTTTTGAATTAATTTGAAAATAATTCACAGAAATAAATATTAAATCATAAACATACAAACTTATATTAAAACATAAAATCCTAAAAACATAAAATATTAGCTCATTCCACCGCTCAAAAGCAAGCGAATAGAAGAGGTGAGTAGACGTCAGTATCAACAAAAGTTAAACCGATTCAACCGGATCCATTTATTTTGGTACCTACCATCGCAAAAATGACAAATAGGATGCACATATACAAGAGAGGAAAAAATACACAATACAAATATAAAATTGTGTATTATTAACCGTATATGTACACGAAATTCTTGCTCACCTCGCCAACTCGCGCTTACATTTTGCGTACAAAATTGATACTCAGATATCCTTCCTACTATGTATTTTCGTGGTGATAGTGGATGGCCGACGCAGGACCCAGTAACCACCATCATCCCATTTATCGAGGACCGTTTTCTAACACAACCACAACAAAAATTTAATCATCTTCACAGTAAAGCTCAAATTTCGATCAAGCAGACAGTTGGACAGATGAAAACCAGATGGAGTTGCATAAATTTAAAAAATTGCAATAAAGTCATCACCTTTTGCTATTTGCTGTATAACGTTTGCTTAAATGTTGGGGATCTAATGAAAATATTAATGTTGCATCAAACCAGGAAAATTATCAACACCAAACCAGCACCGCAGAATTTAGAGATCAATTGTGTTTGGTAATATTAAAAATAAATGACTTTTACCACATTTTAATTTTAAATTAAAAAATTTAAAATTTATAATCTATAGTCGACCTACGATTTTCGATTATTGGAAATTTAGTAAATATATTTTTTCAATTTTATAAAAAAATGCAATTTGACTAAAAATTCTGTGTTAATATTGTCGAGTTTTCAAAACTGAATTGTTGGCAGAACTCTAATTAAAATTTAGTATATAAGATTCAAAAATTATTTGATAAAATATAGTTTAGCTTAGTCTATCAACCATCGCAAAACGTTAACACTGAATCGTGAACCTATAGAGGTTTTATCACTCGACGAACCTTGACGACAGTAACATAGTTCAGTTTTAAATCAACCTTGTTTAAATCAGTCAATTAGTAAATCAGTAACTTTAAACAAATATAATTAATCAAATCAAACATCACGAATAAAATTAATAAATTACAATCAATTATAAGAATTTCTTCTTTCTGAAATATAAATATTTAGTTATGTGGTAACATAATAAGTTGTGTGCACATACTCATAAATATACTTACATCGTATACTGCTTTCTAGTCATTTCCAGTTTATAATAATAGTAGTAGATTGTACAGTAAGTTTTGTCGTTGAAGGCGATTTCACGGTAGGATTCATTATTTCAGTTGTTCATTCTACGTTTAATAAATTTTGGTTTAATGATTTCATAGTTGGCGACAAATTGTCCGAACGATTTTACTACCATCTCGTCTGTATTTATTGAATTATTTGACACATTTCCGGTCCGTATACACATTGAAATGTGAAACTTTTGTTTCTTTTCATTTCAAATTTTGTTTCATTTTTCAAATTTCAATCTACTATTCCACACAGGGTTTTTTGTATTTTGGTATTTTTTTCAAGGCAAACTACGAGGTAGCTGAGACCAAGTGTTACCAAATGAAAACGCTGTAATTTTTTTAATTTTGATTATTTTTTATTGAAATTTCGTGGAATATGTTGGAAACATATTACATTTTATGAAAAACATGTTACTGCTCGATATGACCTGCTTTGGCTCTGATTATTTGATTCAGTCTTCCATAGAAAGCATTGCATGCTGACCGAACGTGATGAGATTCCAAAAATTGTCTTTTCTGATGAGAAAATTTTCACCATTCAACAGTATGTGAATAAACAAAATGATCGTGTTTGGTTAGAGCACACCGAACGTGATGAACGATTGATCATTTGGAACGATAATTTGAACACAAGTTGCCATGCGCAAGGAATCACCAGCTTATGTTATGGTTTGAACTGCAGTGACTGCAGATGGACGCACTCCTCTGGTTTTCATCGAACATGGAGTCAAGGTAAACCAAAAGGTGTACCGCCAAAAGATCCTAAACGATGCTTTGCTACCCTGGGCACGTAAACACTTTGGTACGAACCGTTGGACATTCCAACAGGACTCGGCACCGTCACACAAAGCGACACAGCCATTTTTACAAAATTGCGTTCCGCGGCTGATTTCGTCGAAAGAATGGCCACCATATTCACCAGACTTGATTCCCATGGATTTCTCTATATGGTCCATTTTGGAGAGTAAGGTGTTCACTAAAAAATACGAAAGTGTTGATGCATTGAAGTCAGCTCTTGTTCGAGAATGGAATAAAATTTCGCAAACCCACGTTCGGTCAGCATGCAATGCTTTCTATGGAAGATTGAATCAAATAATCAGAGCTAAAGGAGGTCATATCGAGCAGTAACATGTTTTTCATAAAATGTAATATGTTTTCAACATATTCCACGAAATTTCAATAAAAAATAATCAAAATTAAAAAAATTACAGCGTTTTCATTTGGTAACACTTGTGGTCTCAGCCACCCTGTAGTTTTATTTTGTTTTGCTCTGCTCTCTCTTAAATAAAATTTAAACTAAAATGAGTCAAAAATGTCCGTGAAATATTTTTTGAAATGAAACAATTTTTTTCTTGAAAGATTACTACTAGCTCTTTTTAACTGATTGCCATCTCATTCGCACATTGTTCATTCCGGCAAAAAGATAAAATTAATCCAACTTGAAGGAAAAAACCCCGAACAAAAAATAATGTCATTTATTTTTTGTTCGAAGTTTTTTCGATCAACGATCATGGATTGGTTTAAAATATATGTGTATGTTACGACAGATTGTTGGAACGAATGCAACCGTGAAAGCGCCTTGAAAAGAGATAGCGGTATTAGATTCGTCGTTTTATTATCTAAAAACAGTACAATTTTTTTTTGAACACGTGTCAAGTTTCATCTAGATTTGCCAACTCATTCGTATATTAAAAGCTGTTCAAAGTTGACGTATTTTAATTGAAGGTGTAGCACCAAAACAAATTCATGAACGAGTCAATTAGAACAGTAGAATTGTATCACTCCATGATATTCAGTTTTTAAGATTGTAAAAAAATACTGTGACAAGTGTAACGATTGCACTAATTTAAGCATTGCCCACGTCAAGCGACATCATTTCCATTTGATGCAATAGGCTTTTCTCATGTAATACCTATACCTTTACTAATTATTCTCTTCAATAATTTTGTTTTTAGATAATTATCTTTATTACGCCCAAAGGTTTTTAGTATAATTTTCACTATCAGCTGTCTATTAATGAGCGAGTGTTGGTGAATAATTCAGAAGGCAAAAAAAAACGCGGTATGGTTGACAAGTGGCCGAGGTGAAAAGAAAGGTTGGTAGGAGGGTCAAATTCGGAATTCGAGCGAGGAAGGGTCGATCTACCAAAAAGAATATAAAACTAAATAATTTTATAAAATAGAAAAAAAGAGAAAAAAAAAGACAAATATCTATTGTGAAATAAAAATAAAAGTTGTCATTGTGTAATTGTGAACCAAAATATGTACCATGTACTTTTGATGCTAAACAAAAAATTGATACTTTCTTATGTGGAGTTGTACACATAAGATTACTAAAACGTTGTCCCAATAAAATAAATAAAAAAAAAATAATAATCAAATTCAGTGTTTACTTTTGGGATAGAATCGAAGCTCTAAAGAGGTAGAAAGAAAAATGTGAAAACGTGTATGTGTATGTGCTACCTTAAGAATTGCAATTTGTTGATGTGTTAAAAAAAACAACAAAAACTTAATTCCGTGTATATAATTATCATAAAAAACTCAGTGTTGTATATTGGTAGCAATCAAGCTGATCTCGAGCGACCAAGCTGTTTTGTTTTCTATTTTCGTTTGACTGTTTACATCTATACCATGTCGGCAGGCGACATGGTATAGATGTAAGCAGTCAAACCGTGAAAAAAACGTGTGTTAAAGAAAGAAAATCTGGTCGGGTGACCTTACAACGGGACACTCCTACGTCATCAGTTGATGCCGCTTCAACCTCGAGAAATCTTTTTTTACGTAACCGATTAAGTTGCAACAAAGTACGCATTGAGAGCCCAGGTACTAAGACGAACTCAACAATGTTTTATAACTAATATTTACGTGCACCAATATCATCGAGCAACATTACGTCGCATCGGTATATATAAATTGGTGCGTTTGCGAGTGCATCTATGCACCAATATTATACATTAGGAATTACGTCACAACATTCAGCCGCACTCAACCTTGTCGCCACCTGCAGATGTGACAGACAAATTTCGAAGGGCGAAACCGGCACAACGTTAGCGGTAAATTTCGGATCGGATGGTTTTAACATCAGTAAAGTATTGCATGGCATGTATCGCAATCATAATAATTTATTTATTTCAGTTTAGAATAATTTTCATTATACTTTTTTTATACCAGCTATATACCTGTATGTAAATATTTTCTTTGGGTCCAATTGTCTTTTTTGGTTCTCTCTTCCGTCGGGGATTTGAATTAGGGGTGAACGAGGATATAAGCGCGTTTCGTTTAGATATTTTCCAACAAGGTGATTACACTTTCTTACCGTGTGATAATCGGTTCGTAAATTATGTGGTAGTTAACATTAGCTAGTAGAGGCTAAGGAGAATCAGTGTTGTGCTATGTCAACGTTCCTATATGCTATTGCTTAATTCTAACACTGAATGAACAACTTTGCAATATGACGGCTGGTACGGTGGTAACAGGACCCTCAAAGCCGACTACCTGCTACCAGTCGAGACAGTGTGCAGCTACCGTACCTAGCTAAAAACAAGTCATGCAGTTACACACGTCAACCTTAAACAGCTTTTAATATACGAATGAGTTGACAGATCTACATGAAACTAACAAGTGTTCAAAAAAAAGTAGGACCATTTTTTTAAAATAAAGCGACGAACCGCTATCTGTTATCAAACGACAAAACTTACTGAACAACCTAGTCTACGACAAACTATTACATTGAGATTATTTTTAAGGAATTAAAGCAAAAATCAAATGAATGAATAATATTTGACAAGCATGTTGGATGATATTAAATAAATATTTTGTGGAAGAAAGAGATACAAAATAAGTCAGCAGACTAATTTCGAATAAAGCTGTATTTTCAGTTTTCCTATAACGGTGATTAAAATTTTAAAACAGTCGGATTCCGTTAAAAAAATAGCAAGTTAATTAATTTTTAATGAAGCGGTATTTAAATTTGATCAAAAAATTGTCCAGTTTTCCTAATAACGACGATTTTAGTTTTAATATACTAGGATAATAAAATTTCAAATACCCATTACAATAAAGAGAGCAGCATCTTTTAGTTAGTTTTTGAACTAGCGATTATTTTGCCGCGCATAGCTCTAAGGTCATCTGACGAAATGTGTCGTTATACGCTTGATCAACGTTGGATAATTTTGAAAAATTCTCGGCTGGAACTAGATGAACATTTTTAACAAAAAATCATCTTTTCCAACTAAAGTTATTTTCAGATCGGCGGTTATTACTATCGTGGCATGTTTTGGATTTTGAACGGAATTGATTTAGATGATCTTTGCTTTCAATAAGACATGTCATACAAATCGTGAAACACTCGACTTATTGGCAACCAAATTCGATGAGTGTATTATTTCATGAAATTTTGTTGTAAAATGGCCACCAGGATCATGCGATTTGACACCGTTAGTTATTTTCTGTTGGGTTTTTTTAAAAGTAAACTGTATAACAATGATTTACAAACGATCCCAGATCTTAAAAACAACTTTCGAGCTGAAATGGAAGCCATTGAACTGCTTTTATTGGAGGCTAGAATATGACTTCTTATTTGGAGAAAGCCATATGTACGTTGGGATTTCACCTGCCAACAATATATCCTCTTGTCCGACTTACTTATACAGATTTGTTACTTAATTTTTCGCTATTTATTGAATTCTCGAATATGTTGCCGAAAAATTGGCTTGTGGTTTATACCGGGGCTACGCATCTATAAAAACTGAAGAGTCACGTCTACGTTGTCATTTAAATGTTGAACCATAAAAAGAGAGACGATGAACTTTTACTTGTCACAACTAAATAATTTTTAATTAATTTTAAATTTTTCAGTTTTTGAAAATTTGAAAAATAAAACACCCACACGAATTTGCCTGTACGGGGTGAAACTTTATACTTAAGCTTCATATTTCTGTACCAACTATTGCTTAACCACAAACAAACATCGCCGTTGCGAAAAAAATTTCGTCGAGCCATAAGTAAATTGAAAAACCATAAATATAAAATTTAGAAAGATAACTGACTAATTGTTGCCTTACTAAAGCCTATAACCTTTTTCTAATGTTAAAACCATAGCAACTACATTTGGGTGCAAAAAAATCGCACATTGCTCAATTTTCCACAAAAATTCAAAAATATCAAAGAAAAATCCAACATTTGTTTAATATTTTTTATGCAGATTCAAAGTCTATTTCACTACCTATCTAGTGGTACATTTTTTGTACTTGTACCTTGTCAACAAAGTGATTTTTTGTGAAATGCAGATAGCAGGCTTTCGAATTAAATTCTAAAAATAATTCAACAAGCTCAATACAATAGCATGCCATCTCGCTCGGAATTGGATGGAGAAATGGATACCACACCAGAGTTAGTCGCACAACTGGTTGCACTAATTTATGCGGGCAGCACCAAAGTGAAGTGGCTCTACAACTAAATTTGAGCCGATTCCCCGTTCGTCGAGTGTGACAGAGATATCAGGAAACTTTTGGCTGCAGACGGCGACAAGGATCTGGCCGACCTCCTGGTACAGCACAGCGTAATGGGACGGCGACTCCAAGCAGTTCGTGAAGTCGAAGTCAGTCGGTGGACAGTTAGTATACTACTTCGAGAAGTTAATCTGAGTGCACACAGACCAGCAAACGGGCCGAAACTGACTGCAGCCCACCGACACACCGGCACAGCGTATAATGACCGCTTTCTTGTAACAAATTCGTTGCGCCGTATGAATGCGGTTCAACTGAGACGGCGGCTCCAAGCAGTTCGTGAAGTCAAAGTCAGTCGATGGACAGTTAGAATACGACTTCGAGAAGTTAATCTGAGTGCACACAGACCAGCGAACGGGCCGAAACTGACTGCAGCTCACCGACGAGCCCGTCGTGAGTTTGCTCGAGAGCATTTCAATTGGACAGAAGAAGAATGGAGAACAGTCCTGTTCTCTGACCAGTGTAGGACGTGTTTATTCCGACGGACGAGGAAGAGTATACAGAAGACAAGAAAAGCGATATGCACAATGTTGCAGTGAAGAAAGTGTCTCGTATAGCGGTAGATCGTGCTTGTTCTAGGGAGGCATATCATTAGAGGCGAAGACAATTCTTGTATTCATCACACGAGCCAATACTGGCTGTCGATCAAGAGGAATGAATTCTCAACGGTACATTGTGGAAGTACTCGAGGAGTACGTCGTACCTTTTGCCGGGTTTATTGGTGAACATTTTCTGTTTATGCAGAATAATGCGAGATCGCATACGGTTGGTGTAGTATACCAGTACCTTCAAGAGGTGGATGTGCCTGTTATGGAGTAGCCAGCTCAAAGCCTGGAGCTTAATCCCATCGAACATTTATGGGACGAGTTGAAAAGAAGGGTTCGAGCCAGAGATGTTGCTCCAACGAGTCTCCAGAAGCTGCAACAGGCGATCGTAGAGGAATGGGAGGCGATACCTCAAGATTTTGTGAAAATTTTGGTAAAATCAAATTGGGCCACGGTAGAAAATACTTCTTATTAATAAAACTGTGTTTTTTTTTGTTTAATTCCATGCTTTAATACGATTTTTACCCCTAATTTTGATGCTGACAAATTCACAAAAACCTGTACCTCAGATGTTGACTCCCTAAAAATGAGTTTGATGGCACGTATAAATACAAAATGGTACCACTGGATAGGTATTGAAATAGATATTTTTCAATTTTAATCTGCTTGTACTAAGCAGACTCAACCTCTGTTCTCCTTCCGTCCGCGACGGGTATCGTTTTGCTTAGCTGTTCACCTAGTTTGCCTCTTAATAATCAGATTTGATTTTAATACTAATATAGATTTTACCGCTTGCTACTTTTCTTTAATTTCACAGGTTAAGCAGTTCGATATCCATGTTTATAATCACTGGAATTATACTCAAAAAAATAATAATAATAATAGATGGAGACTCCCCGGGAATTATTATTATTATTATTATTATTATATAGAGTTTGAATCTGCATTAAAAAAATTAAACAAATATTGGATTTTTATGATATTTTTGAACTTTTGGGCAAAAATTGAACAATGTGCGATTTTTTGCACCCAAGTGTATATGATTTCGTTAATACTATTTTTATACGGGCGTAGTTTCATTTTTAAGCTAAATAAGTTCCATACAAATTTACGTATAATAAAATATTTTGTTGCATTTTGTGAAAATTTAAAAAAAATCTTAATTTACATAACATTTTGATATGAGTATATACGCTTTTATGGGTTAGGTTCAATCAATTTATGTTTGCTGTATACGGATGAAATAAAATTCAGCTCTTTTGTACTTTGTTTCTGTGTGAACTATTTTTCCGTTTTGTTTTTTGGTTGATGAATACGACAAACAAAAAAAGCTCATTTTCCAATTTTAATTTAGATAATGAAAAACCTAATTTGGTTTTTAGTAAATTTTATTTTTAACGTATTTAGATTTTATTTTATTGTTCTTTTTATGTGAAAATTATAGTAATTTAGTAACATGCGATTTAGAAACTAAAACTAAAAATAAATCATTTTGCGTGTGCTTTCATTAATCGTAAGTTCGACTCCATTTGTGTGTACGAACAATGTATACATATAATATATACTGGTATTCCAAGCATTTTTTTTATTTTTCGATTGTCATTGCTATGATTTACTTTAATTCATTATTTTATTACATAGTGTTGTTGTTAATGATTAAAATCGTGATTAAGCTAAAAATATGTGTAAGATTAATATTTAACAAACGCTTGTAGAAACTGAATGAAACTATAAGTATCAAACTAAAGTGGTTTTGGGTGATTAAAACGGTACATAAATGTTTTCTTAATTAGGAAACATTTAACTTTTTGGTAGGTTTATGCAAGTAACTGTCATATGGTGATGTATTTAATTTACATGATTTTGTTTAAATTGCATAAGCTAGTTTGGGCTAGTTAAATAAGACCCGGATGATGGGAGTCCTTTAGTAAACCAGTTTTATATTACCACACAATCAGTTTTTGTTAAGTTACACAAAAATTAAATAGACGACGACTAGAAATTCAACACAATTTTGGGTGGGTGTCAGGTTATATTCGGCCCCCCGACATGCCATATGCCTCATCCATCACAAATAGGACCTGTCTAGGATTTAATAAAATAATCAATCATTATCCCTTATTTAAAACTGGTTATATGACCTCAAGCATGAAAAGATTTGTCATTAAAAGAATTATTTATCAATATATTTCATAAGAGGACACTCTAAGCGTTAAATACTAATCCAAAATCGATATTTTCCTAATTCATATTATTTTATCCAAGCAACTCTTAGAATAAACAACGGTTCAAGGTCAGCAAAGGTGTTTTCTGCAAAAAAATTAAGTCGAAAATCGGCTTCATGGTTTCCTATTTTAAAATATAAAGTTGTGCAATAATAAAAATATAAAAACTTGAAC